>JBBPBX010013721.1:0-10370 GCA_038048925.1 Garcialebias charrua
TAATAAGGTCGTCCAAACACAAGTTAGTAAATAAACTAATCAGGTTTAAACTACCATATTTCCCACCCTATAAGTCGCATTGTCCAATTTGAACTTAGAAACGCTAAGCCTAAAACCCACAACAAAAAACTAACCTTAACAACCGTTTAAATCCACGAGATTTAATTTGACCTCGGTCATAAAGTTGAGACCTGTTTTTCTTGTGTGTTGCACTTTGGAATCTGACGACAAGAGTGTGTCGAAGCAGTGAAACGTTGTTTCCTTGTTGTTTAGTCATTACTGTTGTCATTAGTTGAGATATTGTTTGGTTCTGAACACTCCCAGCCAAAAAGGTTTTGTATTAACATTGGTTAATGAATGATATGGATTTAACTATGCCAACATGCAGTTCGTTTTGTTAAGTCTCAATCGTTGAAGAGTCAATGTAGTTTAAAGTTGCTCAAGGTACAATAAACTACACTGGTCTCATAATTTCTAAATTGAACCGATTCGATCGTTTCTATTCTAGATTGTCTATTCATTTTGATGAGTCTCGCCATAGACTTCAAAATTTATTAGGAATACCAAATCCTACGTCGTTCGTCTAAAAGACAACAGACATTTAGATCAAACTATATTTCATTTTTCTATTTTAGTTTAACCTAAACTAAGTAATGAATGGAGGAATAGTTTGGAATTAGAGGCCTTCGTTACAGAAGCCCTCCAAAATTTTATAGGTACAGATCCCTATATCTAATTTTACAGAATTGATCCACCCCTTAATTGGTAATTGTAGCTGATCTAAACCATGATAGCTTACATACCAGGTGCATATAGGTAAGGCTTAATGTAAAATCCCAATCATAAGCCCACCTTAAAAAACCACATAATTGCATGACACATAGAACCAGAGTGGCACTGACTGGAAACCAACCAGCCAACAACCTTCGATGTGGGGACCTGCAGCTCCAACGCTTGGTCTTCAACCTTCATCCAAGGGTCGCCTCCTCTGCGTCAATCGAGGGATCCCCTCTACATGCTGATTATGAAAACAATTGTTGCTGATCAATCAACAAAACTAATCGTTGTGGAATTACTGCTGTGGAATTACCGCTGTGGATTATAAGACTTTGCTTTCCAAGGGATCACAGACTTTGTTTTCCAAGAGTTAACAGACTTTGTTTTCCAAAGGATTAAAAGCTTTTCGCAATGGGATTACCTCCGAACAGTATGGAATTTCCAAAACTTTATGGGATTATAATTTTTGATTTTTCTTTTCCACTTGCTGGATTACTTCAAGATCAAAGACAGTTCAAGGTTTCCTTTCGTGTTGGACCCCATCCCCAAGGACTGGCGATGGCTTCCAAAAGGGGGGAGATGTAGTGGACCTACCCAGGGTCAAATTAAGGTTTTTGAACTGTCCAGTGATGACCTTTACTGACCTCTCAGTAAAGCAAGACATTTACTACAAAATCATTCATTTAGCTATAATCTGATAACATAGTCACCAATAAGAGACTATTTCTATCTTTGATTTTAAGCTGATGTGATCAAAAGAATAACTTTTGTCATTTTCATGATGTGTGCTTTTAAGCTGTGTTATTCTTTGAGAGTTAAACTGTGTTTCACTGCTGTGTTAAAGGGAAATATCGGGTCACAGAGACCCGACTGTTTTGTTTAGAAATAAGAAGACAGTTTAATCATGAACAAGGCTCCAGCTTTCTCTGTCTGTTCCCTAAACAAAGCTCTCTCTGCTCTGGCTGACCTTGGGCCTGATAAGGCAAGTCCACTCCTCTCTTTGTTCCTGCTTTTTAAGTTCTTACTGTGCGAGAACGCTTCGAGAGTTTGTTGGGAATTTCAAAGAGATGTGAACCTTTCCCAAGAGCTGGGTACGTTTTGGTCAAGAGCTAACGACCTGCGTCTTCAGCTAAGGACTGATAACAGGCTGTTATGAGTCCACCTCGAACGAGCGTTTGTTATTCCTTCCTGGAATAAATTATCTTGAGCCAAGAAACCACGACTGCCACGACTTTTGCCGATGAAAGCGAGTATCACCGACACCGACAAGGTAAACACGCGTGGAGTCCAGCTTGGACTTGCGGGACCGACGACTTGTCAGTCTAAAGTTGACCACAGCTCTTTACCAGAACCAAGGCGGACGTCTTAAGGTAAAGGAGCAGCTGTTTGCTTGCTGGAGGTGTGATGATATCTTAGCTGGACGCGTACTGAAGAGTGTCATCTGGTTTCATAAATGCAAGATAAACTTCCTCTCTTAACCTCCCAATTCTTCTTAAATCTTTCCTCCTATTTCTTTTCCCTCTCAACCTAAGCTGGAAACTATATTTTTAAGCTGAAATGCCCCTCAGACTAAATATGTGTAACATCTAGTATTTATGTCTGTTGTGTTAAATCAAGTGTGCTGACGTTTTAATTTGAAAGAAAGTGAAATCATGTCAATCAAGTGTAATGGTGTTAATTTAGTTGATTTATTTTAAATAAATGATAGTGTCTCTTTGACATATCAAACTAAGTTAACGTCTTTGTCACTTAATGGCTCTGTTTATTTATCCATCATAAAGATCACAGAAATATTGGGTAAACTGAAAAAGAACAGAATCCGTGAATTTACTATTCAATCTGAATAAGTAGATTAATTAAGGATAAAGAGGTCAGTATTAATATTGACCTCCTCAATAATTCTTACATCTGGTGGCCCGTACAGAGCTGCTCACGTCCTGAAGTGAAAAGTCTCCAAAAACCAGCAGGAGCTGAAAAAAAATTATAACCTGCTGTTTACTGGAAATAACTTTGGCTTCTCTGCAGACAATCCGCTAAAATATTAACTTTTAAATGGCTAAATTGGACGGATCGAGTTTGTAGCTCCTCCATTGTTTTCAAGCTGCGCAGTAGACACGTCTCTTGTTATGACGTCATCATCCTGCGACGGCGAAATCCCTATTTATCGTGTTAAAAAAATGGCGCTAATTTTAAACTGTTTTTGGGAGGAATTTTCATTCATTTAACATTATTTTAGCAAAAACGGTCAGAGGTCAATCTTAATATTTATATATGTTGTGCCATTTTTTGGAAAGTTGAAAGATCATGTCAGGGGAGCTTTAACATCAGTCTGTCAGTAGATAGTGACAGAGTGAAGAAATATGTTAAAACTATATTGTTAGAAAAGTTACAGACTGCACTACAAAGTTACATAGTGCAGCTTTAATTGTTGAATACACAAAATAAAAATACTGCAACCATGCAATTGTGTTAGATTTGCACTTATTTCAGTCTTTGCAACATCCTCTGCAAATATATAATCATTCTAGATTTTGAGACTTTGAAAATAATCTTACCAAGAGGCTGAATATTGAACAAAAATATAAATTTAAAAAATTGTTTTTATTCCCACGTTGTTTTTATTCCCATGTTTCAGGTTCAGAGAATCTGGCAGTACATCCAACCAACCTCAAAACTGAAGATCACATGTAACCACACCAGCCCAGGGCATCCACATCCAGCATCTTCACCTCCACGATAGTCTGAAACCAGCCAGACAGCTGCTGCAACAATAGACCTGTAATACCAAATAATTTCTGCACAGACTGTCAGAAACCATCTCAGGTAAGTTCATCTGCATGATTGTTGTCCTCACTGAGGGCTCCACCTGACTGCAGCTCATCAATGTAACTGACTTGAGATGGCAAATGCTCACATTTGATGGTGTACGACATGTTGGAGAAGTGTTCTCCTCATGGATGAATCAGGGTTTTCACTGTACAGAGCAGATGGCAGACTGTGTGTATGGCATTGTGTGGATGAGTTGTGTGCTGATGTTACCCATGGTGGCAGTGGGGTTCTGGTATGGGCTGGTGCAGGTTATGCACACAACACATGGGCTCGTGTGGTTGCATGTGGCCTGCGGTTGTTAGGCTGATTGGATGTACTGGTAACACTTTATAATAACTACACCTTATTTAGCCTTATTTAAGCATTAATAAACATTTAATTAACATTGAAAACATCATTAATTAAGGATGATTCACACTTAATACACTATTAATTAACACACTTATTTAAATGCGTACTAATTGTTAAATAATGTTTGAATTCACTATCTATTAATCCTGCAATGCATCATTAATTAAGGCAGTTGCTAGTAGTTACTTAAGTGTATTTGTGAACCCTTCTAAAGTGAAGACTATTCATGCTTTATTGAGGTTTTGTTAATGTTTAATAAATCCTAAATAGCCACAAGTTATTTTTCACTTGTGGAAATCAGACAAAAATCAAAGCAGGAGACGTTGAATACCAAAAACAGGTTTGTATTGACATTTTCTAAAAGTCAATAAAACATACATCTGTCAGTTAGATGTTCCCACCGCTAGTTAGAACGACTCCGTCACGTTTTGCAAAATAAAGAAACCGAGTAGGACTCGCTGCAGAAGAAGCCTGCAGTTTAACAAAACCGAACTACGTCCACATCGTGATGTCGTCAGCTTTCTCTTCGCTTGTGAAACTTTGTTCAGTCACATTCTGACGGTCATGAGCACTCGTTTGACTCGTTTTGAAGCGAAAACAACGCGCTTTGGAGACTAGCTTAGCTTTTAGCCTGCTATCGCTAACGCCTGCTGTTGGAGTGAGCGCTGCGTAACAACGACGTCACCACGCACGTTTTGTGTCACAGCTTTTTCTGTCCGGGCGGGTTGTTGAAGCAGCCGTTTCAACACGAACAGAAAAAGAAAAACGTCAGTGAAACGTTGTAAAATCCTATCATTTGATTTGTGACCAAAATGTTTTGCACGACCTTTCTTTGACACAATTTTTGCCACTTTAGTGACCTGCTACAGGTTGAGTGTTTCGCTGCGTAACAACGACGTCACCACGCACGTTTTGTGTCACAGCTTTTTCTGTCCGGGCGGGTTGTTGAAGCAGCCGCTTCAACACGAACAGAAAAAGAAAAACGTCAGTGAAACGTTGTAAAATCCTAGCATTTGATTTGTGACCAAAATGTTTTGCACTACAGTACTTTTCTTTGACACAATTTTTGCCACTTTAGTGACCTGCTACAGGTTGAGTGTTTCATCATGACCCAGGTTGGGTAAACATTTTAGATTTCCACAAGTGAAAAATAACTATTTAGGATTTATTCAACATTAACAAAACCTTAATAAAGAATGAATAGTCTTCACTTTAGAAGGGTTCACAAATACACTTAAGTAACTACTAGCAACTGCCTTAATTAATGATGCATTGCAGGATTAATAGATAGTGAATTCAAACATTATTTAACAATTAGGACGCATTTAATACATGTGGTGAAAGTACATTAATTTGTGCATTTACAAATATAGATAGCATAGTTAATTCATGAGTTATTAAGCATGAATAAACATTGAGTACGTAGGTTTTGGAACTCATTATTCTTTATGCATAAAGCGTTAATAAGTGTGTTAATTAATAGTGTATTAAGTGTGAATCATCCTTAATTAATGATGTTTTCAATGTTAATTAAATGTTTATTAATGCTTAAATAAGGCTAAATAAGGTGTAGTTATTATAAAGTGTTACCGATGTACTGTACTGCCAAATTTTCTGAACATGGACATTCCTGCAAGTCAGCATGCAAACTGCATGCTTCATAATAATTTGCAATGTTCATGGCATTGTGCTGTGTGATAAAACTGCATATTTTAGAATGGCCTTTTATTGTGGTCAGCCTAACGCACAACCTGTGCAATGATCATGTTCTCTAATCAGCATCTAGATATGCCTCACATGGAAGGTGGATGGATTATATCGGTGAAAGAGAAGTGCTCACTAACACAAAGTTAGACACATTTATGAACACTATATGAGAAAAATGCCTGTTGTGTACAAATAAAAAAAGTCTTAGATATTTGAGTTCAGCTCATAAAAAATGGGAGCAAAAACGAAAGTGCTGTATTTATATAATTGTATATGATATTTTAATTTGGATGTTTTATTCTGACAATTCAAATTAATGCAGGACATGCATTTATTTATTCTATAAATGAGTTAAGTATGCATTTGCGTAAAAATAGATTAGTGTATAAGTATGATGAATAATTATGTAAAAATAATTAATCAATTTTATATATGATAAACGTAAAGTACTTTGTTTTTGTTATGTCCAGTGATTTCTAGGGGTTCTTTTACTAGAGGACAACCTTTCTCCTCCTTTGCTTGTTTACAGGCCTGCTGTCACTCCATGCTGCACACCTGGAATCACTTCCTCCTCATCAGTGGACTGCATAAAAGCTTCAGTGAGCCAACCATGCTCTTTGTGTGTTTCCTTGGACATTTCCACTTCCCCATGGCATTGTTGCGATGTGTTCGACTCTGAATGTAATGCTGTGTACAAAGTATTTTAGCTGCTTGTGTCATATGATATCTCTCGTAAATTCTCAGTAAACCACACCTTTTTCATTTTCATTGTTTTGGTTTAGTGAGGTTAATAAATTGTTAAAACATCTAGATTTAAAAAAATCTGCAGGCCATAATGACCTTACAACTTATTTCTTAAAGCTGGCTGCACACATCATTGCAGAACCAGTGTCTAACCTCTTCAATCTGTCAATAAGCCAAAACACTGTTCCAAATGCTTGGAAAACAGCTTTTGTTCTACGTTTACTGAAGGCAGGAGACCCCGCCATATTGAACAATTATCAACCCATCCCTAAACTCTATATTTTAGCTAAGGTCCTAGAAAAAGTGAAACTATTAAATCAAAATATGTGGGTTAATTTAACATTGTATCTCCCCATCAGTCTGGGTTCAGGAAACAACAAAGCACAATGACTGCTTCATTGAAGGTTTTTAATGATGATGTTGAAGCACTGGATGCTAAGGATTATTGTGCTGCACTTTATTTAGACCTGTCTAAAGCTTTTGCCACTGGGGACCATGAGATCTTGTGTCATAAATTAGTTTCTCAGATCACATCTTTGGTTGGCTCACTATCTCTCAAACCGCATGCAATGTGCTCAACATAATGGTACTTCTTCCAGTTGTCTTAACTGTTAATAATGGTGTACCACAAGGCTCAGTCTTAGGACACACCCTCTTCACAGTCTACATAGGTAATGTAGGTCAGAGCATTCCTGATGCATCTTTGTTTTTCTATGCTGATAGTTGTTTGTCGAACTAAAACATTTGATAAGGTTTTCTAGCTTTTGCAATCCGCTTTCGACATCCATTCAGATTTGTTCTGTCTCAAACGTGTCCTAAACAATGAGAAAACCAAAGGGATGTTGTTTTCAAACAGGAAGTCGGTCCCAGCAGTCTTTCCTTCTATTTTATTTTTGAATTGTGTATCTATTGAGAATGATGATTCCTACAAGTATTTGGGTATCTTGGTTGATTCACATCTCTCTTAAGTCCAAGTTGAAACTTGTTAAGAAAATGAAAGTAAATCTGTGATTTGTTTTGAGAAATAGATCTTGTCTAACTCTGTTAGTTTTGTTGAACTCTGTTGATTTTTATGAAGCTGCATCGTCTCCCCCTCAAATGAATAATTATTTGAGACCATCTCAAATCAAAATATAATGTTTACTGTATAGCATCCATATTTAGTTAAAATGTATACAGTACATACAATATAATTTGCTATTAAAAAAAAGACAAATACAAACAACCGGAATATTGTTGAAACATTATCTGATTTAAGATATAAACCATCAAACTAATTTGACCTTTAGGATTGATTCCATGTGTCAAATAAATAGAAAGCATTGTGTAGGTATATTTGGACGAGTTTGACAAAACACTTTTTTATTATACATATTTTGGTGTAGAGGCAGGACTGCCGACTTGGGACCCGAAGGACACAGGTTCAAACCCCAGCCCCGGCCACTACACACCTTGGGGTGTCTATAGCCGTTTTCGCATTGGCCAGCCCTCAATGGTCCGGGCCGCCCCTGGGTGGCTCTGGGCCACCCGCGTTCATTACGCATTTGCCGCAGAGCCGCCTTGAAGTGGGTGGGCAGTTCTCTGGAAGTGGGTGGGGTGCTCTCTTCACGTGGGTGGAGTGTTCGTGTTTTAAGAGAGGAGACTCCGCTAAAAAAAATTGTTAGCTGGATATATATATATTAGTGTTTCTGAGTTTAATTTTTGTTAATAACTGATCACAAATCAGCTTATGTTACAACGTAAATAACAACGAAGCGCACACCCATTTCCGCCTTTCAGCGCGACTTGAATGTCATTAAACAATAACTAATATTGTCTAACTGTTGCGCGCAGCCAGGGTTTTAAAATATAACTAATAATCTCTAACTTCTACGTGCAGCTAAAATGTTAAGATAAGTGATTCCTATATGGGTAAGGTGAACACCTGAAAATCCAGTCCGCCCCAATAGCTCAAAGAGTTAGTGCACTGCTGTTTTGACCGGGAGAAGCGGGTTCGCTTCCCGCCTGGGACAAAGTTATTTTTTTTATTTTTTTATTGGAGTAAATAAAAAGGAGTTTGTTAACCAAACAGACTCCTTTTTATTTAAAAGAAAATGTGAATTAAAAAGAAAAAAGTAAAATAACTTTGTCCCAGGCGGGAAGCGAACCCGCTTCTCCCGGTCAAAACAGCAGTGCACTAACTCTTTGAGCTATTGGGGCAGACTGGATTTTCAGGTGTCCACCTTACCCATATAGGAATCACTCCTCTTAACATTTTAGCTGCACGTAGAAGTTAGAGATTATTAGTTATATTTTAAAACCCTGGCTGCGCGCAACAGTTAGACAATATTATTTATTGTTTTAGTTATTGTTTAATGACATTCAAGTCGCGCTGAAAGGTGGAAATGGGTCCGCGCTTCGTTGTTATTTACGTTGTAACATAAGCTGATTTGTGATCAGTTATTAACAAAAAATTAACTCAGAAAAACTAATTCAGCTAACAATTGTTTTAGGGGTTTCTGTAGTTAAATTTGAATGAAATTCAACCCTCGCGCTGAGGTTGTTTGAATGAGTCCCGCCCCAGCTGCAAACAACGAATCAAATGTGAGCAGTACATGACGTGAAACTGGGTCCGTCAGGGCTCGGCCCGATAGAACCACGGTGGACATGGTTCCAGAACAAGGGTGGATCCCGGGCGGAAAAGGTAAATGCGAATACGCCGAACCCGGGTTAGAAGCTGGGAGAGCCGGGGAGGGCTGGCCAATGCGAAAACGGCTTATGAGTGCACACCTATTTCCCCGGTTCCCCGGGCGCTTTCTATGGCTGCTCACTGCACCACCTGGTGGTGGTTGGGTTAAATGCAGAGACGAATTTCGTCTTGTATGGGAAACATACACAGATGACAAATATGTGACATTTATTTATTTATTTTAAGAAGCATAGTTGTGCTATGTTGTATAATTTTATTAAAAGTATGTGAGAACAAATTCAGTTTGTTTTATTCCCTTATCCAAAAAGGAAACCATTAAAGGTAAATCTACAACTCACTTTAAATTAAAAATTTAAATAGTTTTCTAGTAATTTAGGAAACATATATCAAGGGAATATGTATTTTTGCACTCACCATGCTCCATAACTTTATTTGATTAATGTAGAACTGTAGTCATGCCTGCTCTCTCTTGGTTGTATTAATGATATTACAATGTTCCATGATCCTTTTCCTTATTTTCATTCTTCATATGACTATAAGAAGATAGTGAGTGGAGAGGTAAACTTTTATTGTTTTGGAGACTTTTAAATGTTATGGTAGACACTTTGATTATTCCCCAAATCTTTGAGAACCATTAAGTAGTGGCTGGGTTTTGTCCTGAAAACAGTCCAGGATGAAGGGGGTGGGAGCAGGGCCCTGATGAGTTCTCTACAAAACTAACCTTTTCAGTTCAGGAAGTCAGAACGGGTAAGAACCGCAGACAGGTGAAGGCATTGATAAGTTTGTACATGTAAATGCATTGATCTTCTGTGATCATTGGTTGTTCTCAAGTTCAAGCTCAAGTTTTTTTTTTATTGGCATTTGCATTACATGTGGTGCATGAGGTGGAACAAAGGTTGCAGTTACACCCAAAAACAACAAAAATATAAAGTATAAAAATAAACAGTAGACAATGATCTAAGATATACACTAAACAATGTGCTAAAATATCTAATATACACTCTAAACACTATTAATACAAAATAGTACGGTAAAATAAACAGCAGCCCGAACATGAGTCTGTTTGTTGTGAGCAGATGGGTATGAATGACTGCAGCAGCATGAGATCAGCAGCATGAGATCAGCAGCATGGATGTTCAGCAATCAGCTTCTCCAAAGCTTTGTGAAGAAATATGTAGCAGTCTACAGCTGATTGTTTTGTGATTTTTTTTCTTCCACAACGCATACTTATTACAGTCGCATATTTTTTACATTAAAATAAATGTGTGTATGT
>JBBPBX010013721.1:10497-23588 GCA_038048925.1 Garcialebias charrua
TATAATCCCTGGTGTTTAAATTCTGTAATGGCAAGCAAGTTCATCATCTAAAACTTGAATCTAAAATTTGAACTTGAAATGAATCTAAAACCTAAACTGTAGAACTGTTAATGCACGTTTTTCCGTCTCCTTAAATTTATTTTTGGAATCTTAGAACCTTATTTTTTTCTATTCTCACCTTCTAATGTGTAGATTTTTGTTTTACAAGGTTTAACTATAAAGCTAAGATGATCAAATATTTACTAAAAGTGGACAGGGGGTTTAAAATACCAGTTACAGTATGGGCACAATTTTTAACTCTTACATTAAATAAGTTCAAAAAGAGAAAAACATTTTGTACAGACTAATTATTAGTCCAAAGTAAGAACTTCTCTGAGTGCCTTGAGCTAGTGTCTTCATCCAGTTTGACATACATCATCTGATGATCTCAATATTACAGAGATATAGTGGAAATGGACATCAGTGCATCAGTTTCAAGGCCCATCCTAATGGAACTAAAATATCAAACTGGTTTAAGTTTATGTTTAATTTGAACACATGCTGCCATGTGATGGATCCAGTCCATGTGGAGCTTCTCTTTGGCCAAGCATTTTTTAATAATAATAATAATAATAATAATAATAATAATAATAATATTATTATTATTATTATTATTATTATTATTATTATTATTATTATTATTATTATTATTATTATTATTATTATTATTATTATTATTATTTATTCATTTCATATCCTAAAACAAATTAATTATATTTACAACAATTATATTTACAACAATTATATTTACAACAACAAAAAGAAAAGAAAACCAATACAATGAAATGAAAGGAAGCAGAGAGAAGAAAATTATTCTTATAACATCTGCCCCTTTTTTCTCATAACTACAATTCAAACAATAACATTCTTCAGTTAGTAAAACAATAAAACAAAAAAGGAAATCCTTCTAGAATAACAATTTATATGAGTACACATTATAAAGTATCATATTTTTTTAGCAATCCAAACTTTGAACATCACATTTGATGACATGATGCATCCTCACAGGTCTCATTATGTAACAGAGGAAGCTGTTTTGTTTTAGGACTATCAAAATAATATTATGGCACATGGTAATGCTAGTTTACATGATTTTTATTGTTTGGCCGCTATTTAAGTGAATTTCAAAAGTTTTTTTTTTTCAGCTCTGATGGTGCAACATGTTGGCTCCCATGTCTTCCATTCCTATTTTATATTTTTGCACGATTCACACTTCCACTTTGTTTTGCCCTTCAAGCGTGCTCTTTCTTTGACGTGCAATGCTAAGACACCTTGAGCGCCACTCTTTCTCTATTCGTCAGTTTTTCCACATCTGTTTGTGTGCACACTGGTTTGAGGTGTTGGCAGTGAGGTGGACATGGATGGGGCGTTGCATGTGTTTGCTCATGTCTGTGTCTCTGTCTGTATGTGAGTGAGTGTGTGACTGTGCGTTTGTGTGCATGTGCATTTGTGCTTGCAAATTTGTGTGCACCAGACTGGCCCCGGGGTCCTGAGCCATCACAGTTTATGAGGTATGGCAAGGTGAGGGCAAAGCATCTGCTCTCCCAAAGAAAAAACCCCGGTCTGGGACTCATGCTGGGTTGTGGCAGCAAAAACATACGTGCACTTGTTCACATAAAATGAACATCTCTTCAAAGGAAAGAAAACGCGAATGTATGACTTGATTTTTGGCACTCTGTCAGCAAAGTTATATGTTTATGAAAACACCCTTTTACATTGAAATGCACATGTAGATGAACATATATCTATTTATATTAAAGTCGCAGTCCGTCATTCCTCTCTGAGCTGATTTCTAGTTGCTTCTTTTCTTTCTTATTCTTTATTTCCCTCATGTCAAGGGCGTGGAACAATTCCCAAATACCTGCCATTGCCCTCCCCGCGCTTTCACCTCATCCCTCAGTTCTTCTCATCTTGCCTCCGTTCCTGTCTTCTCAGAACACCCCCGAGACGAGAACTGCCATGTAAGGTCTAGTGGAGAGAGAATAGACACAGGCAACGTTCAGACTACCTCTGACACCAGAATCAGTGAACCTGCCCACATCTATGTCTGTTAGGCTCCACTGTCTGTGTGTGAGGCTTTTTATTTAATGTGTCTGTATGCAGAGGTTGACTAATGTTTTTTTTTCTTCAATCATTTTTGTCTGAAAGAAGCTGTGAGGAAAGATGTGTGCTTTACTAGACGTTAGACATTTTTTGGCCGATGAGAAAAAATTCCAAAACAGTTTGAGGGTTGGCTCATGCATCTGTGTGTTGTTTATAGCACTGTTCGTTTTTTGTTCAGTCATAGTTGCACCTTCCTTTAACTTGCATGCATTGCCCTTATGCTTTTATTATTATAATTAAAGACAATGACCAAAAAAGACTTGAATGCAACTCTTAATTACTAAAAGTCTGTCTTTACTAAAGTGAAGTGGGCAAGTATGTCCAAGCATCGCTGCCAAACGAACGCTGTTGTTGGGTTGCTTTCCAAAAAAAGCTGTTGCATGTTTTTAATATGCCTTTGCAAGTACCACTGAAGAGGTTTGGCTAATTTACAGTCATCAGTTGAAGACTGCTTGATGTTTTTCATTTAACTGCACCGGGTACAATTCCTTTTTTTTTTTGTCTTCCACTTGGCCTGTCTCCTCGTCAACATCATTTGTCTGCTCTCTCTGCTTTGTAATTGTGAAACACTCCAAACAGTTTGAAAGGGTATAAACAAATGGATGCAATTTCCTTCTGTTCTCATTTGAACTAAGGGATGTCAGTCCTGTTTATAGATGTAAAATTTGAATTTGGTCAATTCAAGCTGGATTGATGCCATCTTTTATTGTGTACTGTCAAGAAACATTTGAGGACATGGACATTAAGAGGGGTTCTTTTTCTAGACGACAAATCTTTAATTACTATTTCTGGATGGTAATCCTACAGTTTCTGTCACTTTGTAATGACACTCTACAAAATGGCTTGCATCAGAACCTAAAACAAAGTTTCGCAGAATGAACAAAACAAAATAAATACGCAAATATGGTTATTATTTTTCAAAGTTTGTAAAAAAATAATAAAATATATGTATAAAAATCTACAATAGATTTGACATTATTGTCGAGCACTAAAAGCATTGTGACATTAAGGCAACGTTTTATTTAGTTTAACCTGACATTTCTATATTTCTTACATCTGCACAGCCAAGTAAGAAGTAATTAAAACATAAACTACTGCCAGTCACCAGGCTCTTTTACAAAACAATTCAATCCAGTACTTTGACTCCTTCACCTCAGTATAAGTTGTGAACTCACCAAGATGTCCAAATGTTTGTGAGTCATAAGCTTATTGATTAAAATGAATACATTTTATTTAATTAATTTTAAAAAAAGGACAATTAAAATTGTCACAATTTTAAAGTCTACCTAGTTGAAATTGATGCATAATCCTGAATCAGCTTCTACTGCATTGATTGCACTCTGGACACAGGGAAACCCACATTCTGTTGTGGATACATTTCTTGGCACATCAAGCGTAAACCATTTACAAACTTGCAAGACCTTACAAAAAGTTTGCTCAAACTGGGTACAGAATTTTGCATCAATTTTTCAAAAATACAATGTTTTCAACTGGTGGCACGGTGACTCAGTTGGTAGAGCTGTTGCCTATCAGCGAGAAGGTCGCCGGTTCAAATCCCAGCCTGGGGTCTTTGGAGTTTGTATGTTATCTCTGTGCATGCGTGGATTTTCTCTAGTACTCAAATTTCCTTCCACAGACCAACAACATACATGTTAGGTGGATTGGTAACTCTTAAATGTTACTAGGTGAGGGTGAGAGCGAGAATGGTTGTCTTGTTTGTCTCCATTTGTCCCTGTGATGGACTGTAGACCTTACCAGGGTGTCCTCCGACTCTTACACAGTGACTGCTGGACGTGGGAACCAGTGATCCCCATCACCCAAACAGGAATAAATGGGTAAAGATAATGAATGGCTGGATGGATGGACACTTGCCTCCAATGTCCCCTGTAGGACTCAGTATTGAGACATTTGTGTTATTATTTTTTCAGAGTGGTTTTTAACGGAATCCCAGAAAGCCTCCAAAGACTAAGGTAATAAATTACATTTTACAATATTTACAGTATTTTAGGGGCTGGACTCTGGAGGAAATGGATATGTGTATGTTGAAGTAAAAAGAGGAAGGTAAGTATTCTCTCTAGATGGAAAATCTTGTGGAAGGCTTTGCATAAACTGTGATAAACTCAGGTTGAAGGGGTGTCGGGCCTGGAGAGGAGGGTATAATTCCAGATAAACTACAACTGAGGAGAAGAACAGTATTTGCTGCCACTCAAAACCTGCACAAAGCTGGTGTGAAACAGAAAATGTTAGAATCTACAATTATACTACTGTCCATCTTGCAGAAAAAGAAAGTCAACGTCGCAAAATGCTTCTAGCTCTGCTTAGCTCTTTGTGGGGTATTGTTTCTATTTAAACTTTGTAGTTTAGCCTAGCAGTTGTTGGTGCAGCATGCCGTTATTTATGACAAAAGTCTCACCAATTTGAGTTCAGCTCGCAGTAAATGGGTTTCAGGATATGGGACTCAAGCAACCAGCTGCACATTTCTCACCGCTGTTGCAGCATCTGAGATGAGTCTGATCACATCCAATGAACAAGCTCTCATGGTGATGATGTAATCATTACCCCTGTCTAAGCTGTGCTATAACCGACTGCTCTATTGGATTATGTGTAATTTATGTTTAGCCTAATGCTTTGCAGGCCAGATGGGATATACGCTTGCGGGTCAGATTTGATATAGAGGCCACCAGTTGACGACCACCACACTAGTTAATTGTAGGTGCTCATTGTGTATCAGGAACAACTTTATTGTTACTGTGCTTATCCCCTCACCCACCACCACCCAAATAAAAATATAATAAAAAAGTAGAACTGTTATTACATTTTGTAACACCTGTTTGTCAAATGTATTTATTTTAGCTCTTATGAATCCCACTTAAGATTTAGCCAGGCAGGTTTTTCATATTTTAATGTTTTATTTTTTCACATGAGACACACACATACCAACTTCACACACTCTGATAAGGATTTCCAGTTATCCCCTGGCTATATATATATAAGGATCTTTAGCAATCCTTTCTCTGAAGAGCAATTTGTCACAAGCCCAGGTCTAAGACTGCATGAACACCATCTGATCCCATTTAGGCATGGATTCGTGACTGCGCAATTACACACGTGAAGAACGGAGAGACGGAGCAACTGGGGCTTCGACATAATGAGAAAGCAAGAACAACTATTCAATACAAGAAGAGGAAGAAAAAAAAATTAAGAGGGTGGTTTGAGGAACTCTTAGATAAATGTGCACCGTGACTGTCACTGCGGTGGACTGCCGAAGTGAGCAAGTTAAGTAGCAAATGCAGATTTGCTGTAAATAAGTGGCTACTTGTTACAGAAATTATGCAGAGGTGTGGGTGACTGAGTGTATGAGCATGTGTGTGTTGCATATAAAGTACCCATAATGGAAATATTCAAATCAGCGTTTGTACTCAGAAATTTAAGCAATTGGCAGATAAGGGGGTTTCTCTCTCCAATTTAGTTGGTTTCACTTAAACACTTTTGTGCAATTTTTATTTCTTTTTATTGTTATTATAAGGGGCTGTCTGTCATCAATATAATTGCTGACAATCGAAACAGACGTTGGGTTTGATATTGCAAATTGGAAGCAACAGTCGCTGAGGAAAATCTGAACAGAACATTAGGCAGCACATGGGCTGCTTGGATGCATACAATAGTGGCTAGGGAGGGAAGACACAGGTGTTGGGGTAAGTTCCAGAGTAGGAATCATGAGGAATGAAAATTATAGATGTTTGATGAACATAAGTATGCAGGTTAAAAAACAAAAAAAAATTGGTGTCAGATAAGACAATATGTGGAATAAAAAAACAATGTCAAAAAATGTTCATTAAAAAAAACCTAGTAATTCCAAGCATTAACTAGTTTTAGGTTCATATCTTGGCAGGTAGAAGTAAACAATCACACACACTAGTTGGCAGAGCATCACATGATGGCACCTGCATTATCCAGCAGGCATCTGGTGAAGCGGCTAACATGATCTAGCAGAGCATGTAGGCTAGGGCCATATGTGCGCACGTGGGTGGTACACTGTGCATGTGTATGTTTGTGCGAGACTTAGAATACATATTATTGTGTGGGCTTGTATATTTCTCTGTGATTATGTGTGTGTCAGGTGTATGTGGGGACAGCTGCTTACCAAACAGTATTATTGTTTCTAATTGGGGATTACCAAGTCATATTTTTGTGGGTGTAGATTTTTTTTTTTTCCTCTGGTGTTGACAGTGGGATTGTGCAAAACACTCAGAGCTAAAATGTCTGCAGGTTTAGCTCAAAATGTATCCACATTTTCAAAAATCTGCTAAAAAAAGTGCATGTGTGCCAAAAAGAAAAGACAAATAAAAGTGCAAAGATGTCCTTTTCACCCAAACACTTATTTCAAGATTTCAATATGGCCAGTGGTTAAGTGTAGGCTTCATTCTATTTTTACAGCAATCTATTTTTTTTTTAAATATAATTTTAATAATTGTTTGTTTTGTTGCCCTTGTATCTGTGTTCATCATTTTCTTTATCAAAATAATCTATTTATTATTTTCTTCTTAAGATGTGTTTATGTTTATTTCCAATCCACATTGCAAACATACAAACCTTATCTGAGACTTATCTCGAGTCTACCTGACAAACAGACCATGGTTTGTGAGACTGAAGGTTTGTGTGTCTAACCAGGTGGTCAGTAGCTCAGGAGCACCACAGGGGACTGTACTCTCACCACTCCTTTTCACTTTGTACACCTCAGATTTCCAGTACAAAACTGACTCCTGTCATCTGCAGAAATATTCAGATGACTCTGCAGTGGTCGGGTGTATCAGAGATGGACAAGAAGCTGAGTACAGGGAACTGGTGGACCACTTTATGACATGGTGTGGAAACAATCATTTAATTTTGAACGTGACCAAAACAAAGGAGATGACTGTAGATTTCAGGAGAAACAGGAACAGGTCCAACCCTATTTTCCATTACGGGAGAAGAAGAGCACCGAGGGACTGAGAGAAACGCAATTTTGGTCCTGTGTATGTCCTGTACAGTACATATTGCAGATCTGACAATAAAGTTGACTTTGACTTTGACTTGACTTTGAAGTGGAGGTGGACAATCATAAATACCATGGGGTTCACCTGGGCAACAAACTGGACTGGAGATGCAACCGTTAAACCATATACAAGAAGGGAAAGAGCAGACTGTGCTTCTTGAGGAAGCTGAAGTCCTTCAATGTTTACAGCAAGATGTTACATATCTTTTATAAGTCTGTTGTAGAGAGTGCAACACCAGAGCAAGTGACTTAGTTATTTATTTTTAATTGAACACCCCCGTAAAATTAAAATATTTGTAAAATGATGGGGCTGAGATGGGGTAGATGCAGGGCAGCCGACTCGGGACTCAAAAGTCCCAGGTTCTATAGATGTTTATAGATGTTTAGATATTCTTATTCCATACTCATCCACCCGGTCGCTGCGGTCACAGAACAGTAATCTCCTTCACATTCCGAGAACCAAATTAAGGACCATGGGAGACTGGGCTTTCAGTGTGGCTGCCCCCCACCTGTGGAACTCTCTTCCTGACTGTCTGAGAGCCCCACAGTCTGTGGTTGACTTTAAGAGCGGCTTGAAGACCTTTCTTTTCAACCGAGCATACTCTACCTCCTCATGATTCTACTTTTGATCTTAGTTGATACTGTTATTGATTTTACTTGTTTTATTACTTGTTTTATTGACATTTAATTCTGTTGCACTTTGTAGCACTTTGAGATTTTCATTAATGAAAAGTGCGTTATAAATTGAATTCATTATTATTATTATTATTATTATTATTATTATTATTATTATTATTTTTTTTTTTTTTTATTATCCCCAGTCATTGCACATCTTGTGGTGTCTCTGAGCAGGACACCCTATCCCCAATCGCTTCACAGGCGCCTTCAATAGCTGCCGACTGCTCCACCTGGTGGTGGACGGGCTACATGTAGAGAGCCAATTTCACCATTGTCTGGTAACATACAATGAAAACAACACATACATATTATTATATTAAAATACTCCAAATCTAATGAAACATTATCATTTTATTTATTCAGTGAAATTATCTTATATGGTTTTTATAAGTGTCCACGTGATGTTTGCATAGGGAGGTGTTATATTATTTATTGCTTGCATTTCTGTTTAGCATTTATTCAGTTTACCTTCATCAGAAACACAGTTGGAAATTACCTTGTTGCTAACTCTAGTATTTTACACTCATAAACTATATGTTAATAAACGTGGTCCCTAAATAGTTGTACATAAACGTTGTAATCAACTGAACACAGAGTTCATGGAAGCAAACGGGTTGTAAACAACGTGAGAAAACGGGTTGTAAACAATGTGAGAAATAAAAACGTAATAAATGTAAGGACGACATCATTACCGTATTTTCCGGATTATAGGTCCATTTTTTTTGTGCCTAATTTGCATGTGCTGCGACTAAAAAAGAGGTAAGACATGTTTATGGATTTTTTCCCATACTTTTAGACCAATTTTTGGCTCAGATATGACTTTTATCATTTTGGCAAAAAATGGTCCAGTACCTTTTTCGTCCGCTAGGGGTGCGGTACCACTTTTGTACACTAGGGTACACGACCGTTCCCAGCTCATGTGTTTGTCCGAAAAAAGCCTCCTCTGCTCGGACTGACTCTGTCGCAGCCCGGCCTCCTTCTCTGGATGTCTGACACTTCCAGAGAGTCCACCGACCGTTTCCAGCTCATGTGTCCGAAAAAAGCCTCCTCTGCTCAGACTGACTCAGTTGCTGCCCGGCTCCCTGCTCTGGAGGTAAGAACTACGAAACCATAGGACAGATTTTCTTTAAACTTACAGAACGTAATTACTAGGTGGCCATTTACAAACTGTTAGCTGCAGGAGATGTTTAGAGCTAAAACAATTTCGATCTTTTAGCATCGTTGTTTGTTAGCGCTTAGCTTACCGTAAACTGATACTATTTAGATAAATAACTCATGATCTACAGGACCGATTTTTATCAAACTTACAGAACGTAATTACTTGGTGGTCATTTACAAACTGTGACCTGTATGAGACATTTGAGCTAAAATTCGATTTATTTATTTTTAAAAAATCGCAGTGAACGCGACCGTTTGGAAGACGTCAAAGCAAAACAATTTAAATCCAACAGTTTTGACCATTTTGTGAATTCATTAAGGAACGGTTAAGCTCAGGAACCCTTGTGCTATAATGTCAGCTAAGAAATATATTTTTAAGCGTTTATTTAGCTAAATTTTAAAGAAATAAAGCCGTCCCACCCACGTGCATGCATGTGGCGGAACTACTTTTTTAATCCAGCTGATTTGACATTTGCATTCATTTATTAAGGAAAAGTTCAGCTAAGACACATCTTTGCTATAATTTTCAGCAAACAAACAATTGTTTTTACTGTGTTAATCTTGTAAAGTCCTTCCGTGCGCCCTCGCTCCTGTGGCCGCCATTTTCAGCAGGGCAAATGAGGCGCTGACGCGTCGCAAAGCGGTGACGCATAATAGATGCGACCTAAATAAAGGTGCAATGTGTTTATGGATTTTTCCAATTTATTGTCAATAATTGGACAAAGCAACCTATAGAACAGTGTGATTAATCAGGCGGAAAATACGGTATTTAACTTGGACTTTTTTCAGGTACTGTAATCACTACGTATAGTTCCATGCATCGTAAGCTGCCTCCAGGCTGAGGCATCCCTCACAGAACAGATGCCTGGTTAATCAAACATTAATAAATTATTTGGGTTGTTTTATATTTTAAATACATATTAGTGGCAAAGCTCTATCAGAAAGAGACATGACTCTTCTTTTCCACCAAAGGGTCACTAAACAACCAGCTGTCAAGCACTCTTTAAACGGTAAATCGTCACATAAATTTTAGGACCCCATCATGACTCTTTTACAGATGGCGACCCACTGCGGCCAAGGTCACACCAGGACAGAATCTCTTGGCGGACCACATGTTTGTGTGAGAGGAAGGAGAGCAGTCTTTATTCACATCTTTGTGTTATTATCCCTGTGGAGCTTAGCTTCAATTCTTGTCAGATCAAATTCACTTTTAGGTAAATTAGATTAAATCTGCTTACTTGTGAAAGGAGACAGGTCGATGTTGTCCCTCTTTTCTGTCACTGTATCCATATTGCGCTCCAGCCTTTCGACATCTTTACATTTTTATTTAAATTCTGTTATATTTATTATACATTATATTACATATTTATGCCATACTACTTAAACAGCAACAAGGCCAACTGAAGTGCTTTACAGCAAAAACAAAACAAGAAAAGGACATATGATAAAACACATAGACCCACAGATGTTAAGATAAGAACTAAATGGATAACATTACAGACAAGTTAAAATCAACTCGCACAGTGTTAAAAGCCAGGGAATAAAAGTGTGTTTTCAAACGAGAATTAAAAACAGTGGGAGAGGGAGCCTGCCTGACATGCAGTGGCCTCTGAGCTTAAAACGAGTGCCTGGAACCAATAAAAGCATCTGGTCTGCTGATCTCAGAGAGCGCTGTGGGATATGGCTGCAGCAGATCAGTGAGATAAAAGGGGGCAGATTTGTTCAGTGATTTAAAAACATACATGATTTTTAAATGAATCTGAAAGTGAACCAGGAGCCAGTAAAGTGATATTTTTTAAATATTTTGACTTTTTTTCCCTCCAATTTTTACATAGACAGACCTTACTCAGAGCTGTAGTCCTAACGCCATGCAGAGGTTTGACCATTTTGGTTATGGCTGCCATTGCAGCAATGAATGACAAGGTCAGACCAATGCACCTTCTAGTGTTTTGTATAACTATGGGTTAACATAGCTGCCATTTTAACTTGATTTTATGAGAATATTCATGGTTCACTGGGCTCAGTGTGTAACAATGCTATTTTTCATTTTATTTTATCTTATCTCATTTAGAGTCAGAGTCAGAAGCTGTGTTTCCATCCATTTTCATTTCGTATTTTGAGCTACCTCGCAAATATGTAAATACAAATTAATGCAGATCAGAAGTGTTTCCATCTGCTGGCTTGAAGCGCTTCTACCAAGCCGCGCACAGCGTCATTACGTCAGACGTCAGCGTCATTACGTCAGACGTCAGCACTGCGCATGTCTACAGTAAACAGGAAGTAGCGGTTGAAAACTGAACCCGGCCACACATCTCGTCAAAATCGAGAGAATATTTCAGGTACGTGTTGCTATCGGGCGAGTTGTATTTATTCTGTCATGCCAACTAGTTTTAGCGATGTTACATGTTGTCCGGAGCGGAAACAGCTGAACGTCACGTGACGTGAATTTTCGCTACGTCAGAAATGAGTCGGAAAATGTGTTTCCATTTGTCGTTTAGCGCATCTCAAATCCCAAAAACCACCTCAAGCGAGCGTAAAAACTTTTTAGCGTAATTCAGGAAGTAACCTCGCAATTTGCCGTTTCCATTAAGCTTTTCTGCTGCGCTATTTCAAATTGCGCAGCTAGAAACCTTGATGGAAACACGGCTAGAGAGTCTTTATTGTCATTTGCACCGCATGTGGTACATGAGATGAAAACGAGATTATGTACACGAGGTCCCAGTTTAAAGGTTCAGTCTGCAGTTTCTGTAGAACTGCAGCACTTAGAAAAAATTTCAACAAGCAAAGCATTCTGATCCCTCCCCCTCAGAGCCATATATGGCTCTGCCCCCTTGTGGTCTGTTGAAATTTGAATTCAAGCTCTGTTTTTATTGGCTGATTCAAATTCAAGCTCGGTTTTTATTGGCTGGTTACAAACTTTGTTTTTATTGGCTGGAAAATGGCGGGTCACTTTTTCTTTTTAGAAATGCTTATTTACCACCTGGAGAAGCAAGGGGACAATATTTTTTTTTGTTTTTTCAGAGATTACCTCTCTAACATCAATCTAGTGACAGAGTGAAGAAATATGTTAAAATATATATTGTTTGAAAAGTTACAGACTACATTACAATCTTACATACCCCAGCTTTAATAGAAATCAAATGACTGAAAACACAAGACATGAAGCAGGATAATTCAGTTATGACTATACAAATTATGATTTTTATGAGACGATCAAAGTGTTGTCATAACAATCTCAATCACTGCAGGGTTTGGACTCGGCCCACTTAGTATGGATTCACAATATTATTTTTAATTTCTGGTTTTATGATGGGATGTCCTTGGAATACTGCAGTTTTTTTCTAGACCTCTTTTGGTAATTGGTGCCGTTAGCAGTCTTTTTGTGTCGGCCTAAGAGCTTGACTCAGCCAAACAAGATGGGATGTGTGCACGTTTTGTTCACACACACAATTCTTTGTTGACAAACAGAACTCCTTCAATGTGTTGCTTGTGACGTGACTTCTGAACAGAAACTAGGGGGGGCTGATCAGCCTAAACATCTGGAGTAAAATCAGTGGTCCATTCATGCACAACACCAGACCAAGCTGCAACATCTGAGGTCCGTTAGGGTTTCCCTTAAACCATATCAATATAAAGTTAACCTATCCTAAATAAAATGTTTAGCTTCCAAAGGTCAGAAAGAGAAAACACCTGAAAAGTATATATTGTCATTCAAATGTGAACATGAAAAAAATAATAAAATAAAAAAATAAAAAAATATTTCCTCGTATTTTATTCATGTAACATAAACATTCTTATATAACTTATTTTACAAAGAATATTCCTATTGTATTTTTATATATATTTTTATACATTGCTTTTATTATTTTTTTACATTGTGTGTGTATTTCTGTGCAACTGCAGTGATACTATCAGCTGTATTTGTGTTTTGCCTACAACCAAGTCTCCTGGGATGTTGGCTAATTAGTTCTCTACACATCAGGCCATATGCTGAGAACTTATTCTAGATTCTTCAGGTTAAACAATTATATACTCCACTGCAACCCACTATATGTGTATATATATATATATATATATA
>JBBPBX010013721.1:30683-45821 GCA_038048925.1 Garcialebias charrua
TATATATATATATGTGTGTAGGTATAGGTATATATATTTATAGAAATCTACTGCAAAGCCATGCATATTCTAAGCCTTTTATACATATGCATTTTGTTGCTGTGTTCTGTCATGTTATTTGCAGGTTTACTGACAGCGGTGGGGTGTATTTGCATTGTGCTCTCTTTGTGTATATTTATTATATTTTGTAGTCTTACTTTCCTTCTTTCCTTTCTTTAAAAAAAAAAAGATTCATTGTCCACAAGTCACAGATCTCTTGTGAAACCTCTCCTGCTGCAGATTTCTTCCCAGCAGAGTCTCAACTCCATCCCTGCATCCACTGTTTAATCACAAATCTATTGTGAAGAAAGCACCACACTTTTCAGCAGACTCCTCCATACACAGTGACTGCACAATCTCCATTCAGGATTTTTTGTCCATTTGACTAATTTAGGTTGTTTGAAGAGTCATGCAGCTGAATGTCTGAGCACATTTCTGCATTGACAAACATGCCCACAAACTTCTGACCAATCACACAATACTTGTTGAATTTTCCTGTGAGTAAGTTTTGCCCGGACCTTGTGTTGATGAGGTACAGGCAAAGCTACTCTGAGAACAAAATTACAAGATTTTTATAACCCAACTACAACAAGGATGTTTCCACTTTTGGATGGAGTTTGCAAGGCCCTTTACCCCAGCTTCATCCATTTTTAAATTATTTCATCTTTAGCATCTTCTTGCTACACACTCACTGTCTTTTCCTTTTGCATTTCATCTTCCTTCCTCACTCAACCTCCTATGCCACTGCTTGCTCTCTGTGTCTCTTCACACTCTCTTTCTCTGTTTCATCTGTGTGCTAAGGCCTTATGAAATGAGGTGATACAAATGGAATTTTATGGGGCTGTGCAGCACAACCAGGCCGAACAGGGCAGGCAATCATAAAAATCATTGTCTGCTGCACATGCCACTTTTAATGTGTTCCATTTGATTTAATGCAAGTGATAGTTAATGTAGGAGAGCATGTGAGGCCTCAGAAGTGGGAGAGTGAGAAAGAGTGAGGTTAGACTGGAGATAAAGGGGATAAAGAGACAGGATTAGAGCAGAAAAGGGAATAGATCGACAGCAGAGACTGTCTAGGTTGTAACTAGAGTCTTCACTTCTAGGTTGAAATACTATGGGACATGCGGGCTGATATCTATTTTCTGGGGAAGAAATGCCATTTAGAGTGAAAATGAAAATGGAATGCATGCAGGGAAGTGAGCTGAGTTTGAACGAAAGACGAACCGACCTGGAGAAAGTGAAATATTAAAAAAATAAATGCAATATCCAATGCGCAAAGTGATTATGTGGAAGGAATGTGGAGATTCTGATAGCATTTGTGTTCTTATAATGCTGCTCATTTACAAAAACAGGCATATATACATCCAGATGGGGACTCACCCCTGTATGGGAGGAACATGTAACAGACGTACGGTAATTGCATTTTTAGTGTGCAATATTTGATGCATGATTCAAATTCCAGCCACTTTTTTGTTTCAAAGCCAATTGTGTGGCACTCTGGTTGAGAGGAAGGAGGGTCACTGCGGTATTTCAGCGTACCTCAGTAGTTTAATTAAAAGCAGTTGGATTAATTGCTGCACAGTGGAACAGTTGGTTAGCCTTGAAGCTAGAAGTGAAAATAAAACAATGTCCTATGCTCTACTGCTATTCAGGGCTTTACTATGTGGAGTTTATCTTGCCATTCCTCCCACAGTCTAAAAACGTGCATGCTAAGATAGATGTTCCAAAATGTCCCAATGGCTGCATGTGACCCTATGAAGGACCAGTTACCTATACAGAGGTCACCACGCCTCACACCCTATAGAACATAGGTAATATAGGTATAGTCTTGCACATTAGCAACAAGGTTTTGAAAATTGACAGATCAGTTTTAATGAATGTACTGTTATGTTGTAGATAATGGAAGTGAATACTATCTCACAATTAAATTACTTTGAATTTGAACAGTTTGAATAATAAATAAATACAAACTTGATTTGCATTACAATTGTAAAAATATGGAATTAACTGATAATTACATTTTAAAGACCTGCATTGGAAATATAATATCAAACTGTAGAACATTTCATTTCATTTATTAATTTGTATAGCACCTTACACAACCACGGTGATGGTGGCCAAAGTGCTTAACAAAAAACAGTGCAGTACTTATGCTGGTGAAGATTCTCAGTGCAGTACTTAAAAAGACAGCGGATTAAAAATCAAGAAAAACACAACATATGTAATAGCAAAAATAAAACCAGAAATGTCACCACATATTTAATTACTAAAAGACAGTTGGAATAAAAAAGTCTTAAGCTTCGATTTAAAAGGGCCAAGTTCAGTAATCTGACGTAGCTCAAGCGGGAGTGTATTCCAGAGTCGAGGTGCGGCCGCAGAAAAGGCACGGTCACCCCAACGTTTAAATTTTGTCCGTGGAACAGAGAGCAGGAGCTGTCTGACCTCAAAGACCTGGAGCGGGCGGGTAAACTTAACAACTCCGTTATATAAGTAGGAGCGAGGCCATTCAGAGCTTTAAAAACAAATAATAAAAGTTTAAAATCTATTCTAAAACGGACAGGATGCCAATGTAGTGAGAATAAAACAGGTGTGATGTGGTCCCATCTAGGAGTGTTGGTTAAAAGGCGGCTCAGTGTTGACTGAGGCACACCAACATACAGCGCATTACAATAATCGAGCCTAGAACTGATAAAAGCATGAACAGCCTTCTCCAAGTCGCAACGGTTTAAAAATGGTTTGACCTTTTTTAAAAGACGTAAATAAAAAAATCCAGACCGGACAACAGAGGCGATGTGTTTGTCAAAGTGTAAAGCCTTATCAAAGGTCACTCCGAGGTTTTTCACACTGTCACTGAAGTTAATATTCACATTTCCCAGGCCAGTTGCATCTTTGTTACCAAATAAAATCCATTCTGTTTTATTGTCATTTAAAAACAGGAAGTTCTTGTTTAGCCAATGTTTGATTTCAGAGATGCAGTCAAAGAGAGAACACATTGGGTTACTGGATCCAGGCCTTAATGGTAAATAGATCTGCAAATCATCTGCATAAAAATGAAAGTTGACATTGTGGTGTCTTATAATAGATCCAAGTGGCAACAAGTACAAAGAAAAGAGCAGAGGGCCCAAAATGGAACCCTGGGGCACCCCACACAGAAGAGGGGCTGTAGAGGAAGAGTAGCCATTGAGCAAGATAGAGAAAGTCCTATCAGATAAATAGGACGTGAACCACTTCAGGGCCGTGCCACGAATCCCAACAAAATCATGGAGACGAGACAGAAGGACAGAGTGGTCCACAGTGTCAAAGGCTGCTGTGAGGTCGAGAAGCACCAGAGCTACTGGGCATCCAGAGTCAACTGACTGAGCTATGTCGTTATGAACTCTCAGTAATGCAGATTCTGTACTATGCCGGGATCTAAAACCAGATTGAAATTTATCAAGGAGTGTGCTTTTTTCCAAAAAAGGTTGAAGTTGCATAAGAATTATTTTTTCTAAAACTTTGGAGAGGAAGGGTAAATTAGAAATAGGTCTAAAATTTGATAAAACCAAGGGATCAAGATTAGTTTTTTTGAGAAGGGGGTGGACCGTTGCATGTTTAAAAGCAGAAGGCATAACTCCAAGGGACAGACATGAATTGAAAAAAGCAAGAAGGTAAGGACCAACAATATTAAATACCTCTTTCAATAACCTAGTAGGGATAAAATCAGTGGGGTAGTGGGTTTAGCAGATTTAACTATTTTATCCAAGAGGGAATAGGGCACTGGTTCAAACTGCTCGAATAAAGCAGAACCAGCAGAGATAGGTGAAAACTCAGAAACAGAAGTAGCAGGTGCACCTGTGGCTTGTCTAACCAATGCAACTTTATCAATAAAAAATGATAGAAAGTTCTCACAGGTGAAGGCTGAGGCATCAGGTAAGACTGAGGTGGGTGGATTTAAAACAGAGTTAATTATATTAAATAACACCCTGGGGCAATGGCTACTGTTTTTGATGACGTTGGATAAAAATTGTGATTTTGCATCATTAACAGATCTCTGATACAAAACAAGAGTTTTCCTTAATAAAACCAAAGAATCATGTTGCCTGTCATGCTTCCACTGTCTTTCAGCTCTTCTACACTGCCTCCTGAGTTTACATGCAGTAGGGACAGGGATGTCACAGCAATATGTAGTTGTTGAACAGCAAAATGGCTCATGCTAAACACAAGTTGGCAAAACTGGTTTTAAAATGATGAAGTGTGTTATAAGAATGAAAGTTGTATTCATGTATTTATTTATTTTATGATTTATTGTGATTCCTTGTGCATGTTCCCTTATATTGAAACCCTGCCACAACAGGTTATTGTGGGATTAATACAGTTTTTATCTTTTATGTTAACATTTGATATGAGCTAAGACAAAATGATATCCTACACAATTAATGGCAATAAATAATTTTACAACAACAAAGATACAATATAAATATGCAACTGAGCAGCTTTCAGTCAAATGGTAAAGGTGATGTAAACTGTCTGTCTATCGTAATTATGTTAAAAATAAACAATATAAGAAAATACTATCAGTCTAATAATATTTGTTTAAAAATATCTAGATAAACCATTAAAATATTATATATTTAAAACTTGCATCAATAGATGAGGTAATTTTACTCTAATGGTTGGCATAAGATGTGGTTATTTAAGCTGTTTGATTTTTGTTTATTTATGTTTTAATTTAAAAAAATTGCAAGTTGTGTCAATAATAGCCATTGAGTTTTAATTAGAAGTATTGATGTTGACCACTTAATACATTTGATCTAGGTCAATATTTGTCAAAGTTAGTGTCATCCTAGTGTACATGCTTGGTCTTCCACTTCTCCTTCCCATAACAGTTAAAACCTGCATCATGAATACTTAAAGATTCCTATAAATTATGCATACATTTGTCTTGTAATCTTACTTGACAGCTTCAGACAATTGGTTGATCTGGTTTGACTGGTGCAGCCGCAGTGATTAGTGCTTTTGGCGAGACCTCATCTCTCAGCATAATTCTGAGAGCAGTCCTGTGATTGTCAATGACTACTTTAGCTTCCAAGCACAACGGGGTCTTTAGCTTATTCCCCCTGCCCGTCAGACCTGGGAACACTACTTGCTCTTTTTTTTTTTCAAAATTGGATTTAGATTTTTTATTTGTATTATTATTTTGTGTGTGTGTGTGTGAGTGTGTGTTTCTGCATTTCAGGGGAGAAAATGCTATTACTGTTGTTAGTCTTTTGTACAAATACAATTTTACTTATTTCTTTATATATAACATGGTGATCCGCATGCTTTGGACTAAGGTTTGTAACAAATATATTTTGTCTTTTAGTTTCTCTGAAAGAAGCTTGGCAACGTCTAAAGCACATATGTCAGAGTGGCGGCCCGCGGGCCAGATCCGGCCTGCAAAGTAATTATTTATAGCCCCCTGGATGATATTTATGCCCCTTTTCCACTTGGTGGCGCGGGTCGGATGTGACGTCATATTTGCGTGCCAAACGCGCGTTGGACAGCATTTCCACCTCACAGATGCGCCGCGCCAAGATTCCGGACTCATCTCAGAGCAGGGCTGAGGCCGGCTGGACCCGAACCGTGGGGAGGAGGCTGGACTGAGTTTGAGGAAGTGGCTGCCGCGAGGGAGCAAACACCGAAGGACTTTACAAGATTAACACGGTAAAAACAATTATTTGTATTTAACATTATAGCAAACATGTGTCTTAAGCTGAACTATTCCTTAATAAATTCACGTTGTTGTCAAAACGGCAGGATTTAAAAAAGTAGTTTCGCCACGTGCACGCGCGCGCACGTGAGCCGGCTTTATTTCTATATAATGTAGCTAAATAAACGCTTTAAAAAATATATTTCATAGCTGACGTTATATCAAGAGGGTGCTTGAGCTGAACAGTTCCTTAATAATTTCACGTTGTGGTCAAATCAGCTGGATTTAACAAAGTAGGTCGACACGTGCACGTCACATGCACGCGCGGGTGGGGTCGATCGGCGTTCTTTCTTTTAAATGTAGCTAAATAAAAGCTTAAAAAATATATTTCATAGCTGGCTTTATACCACGAGGGTTCCTCAGGTGAACAATTCCTTAATAATGTCACGTTGTGGTCAAATCTGCTGGATTTAAATTGATTTGTTTTGACTACTTCCAAACCTGTCACATGTGCTACGAAAATAAATTGTAAAAAAATTGAATTTTAATTCAAATAACTCCAACAGCTTACAGTTAGTACATGAACATCTTGTGATTACACTCTGTTGGTTTTGAAAAATATCTGCTTTGTGGTTTCTGAGATATACGATATGTGTTAAATACTAGTAGAAAAAAATAAGCTAGGTCGACACACTTATGTCTATAAAAAAATCAAATTTTAATTCAAATAACTCCAACAGCTTACAGTGTGTACATGAACATGTTGTGATTTCACTGTTTTAGTTTGAAAATTTGTGGTTTCTGAGATATTTGATATATGTATATATATCTTATATATATCTTATAAAATATATCTACGTATAAAATCGTTTCTAGACTGAATTACCGGTAACGATGTTTTTCTTTTTTTACAGTTAAGAGGAAGAAGTGAACACCAGAATTTATCAACTTGTGGCTTCTGGAGGAAGCCCATGAGACAACGGGAAATAAACCATTTAGGTGGATGCAGTAGTTATTTTTGTGCTTTTTTCACTTCTTAGTTTTCATAATAAACATTTTTTTTCTTAAGTGGTGTCATTGAACAATAATTTCCTAAACATGTTTTACAATGTTAAGTGTGTACAGTATAGTGTTTGTTTAAAACCATACTGGAAGTTAAGAATATTTTCCATTTGCATTTGACCTTTAAAGAATCATAAGAAAATGAGTATTAGATTTGAACAGCCCTCCATCCATCCATCCATCCATCCATCCATCCATCCATCCATCCATCCTTCCTGATGTCGTGTCATGGGTAGTGCAACAGCTTTTGCCAGGATGCACAAACGTCAACATGAACCCCGATGAAGCTGTTCTTGGATGCCCAAACGAGTTTCCTGATCAACAAACATTTAATTATTAATACTTTGTTTTTACGTTTAAAGAAACACACTTTTAATGTTTAAGGGACAGTTTAAACCAAATTATCAATTTGCATTTGACTGAATTATCCCTGACAAAATATTACCGTTTAAATTTAATGAAATACTAACCTTTAATATTACAGGGCCAATTGAAACCTAATTAATTCCTAATCTGTACTTTACTGTAAAAATAGTTTAACTGATTACAGGGCAGTGTGATCAATGTGTTAAGCAATGTTAACAGGAACCTTGTGCATTTATGAGAATAATCTTTATTATAAAAAAAAAAAGGAAAACAGGGGTTTAAAACAAGCTGAAAAGGCAATAAAGTAAGATTAGAGCATTAAATAGCTCAAGGGACATTACCGCCAACAGGTGGTGAGACAAGGTCCTGCAGGGTGTTCTTCTTCTAACGTTTAGTGGTGGCTAGTAAATAGCTTGAGGTAACGCTACCGCCACCACGTGATAGGACGAGTGAGATTCTACACCCCGCTGAAATATATGTATATCAGTATTACACCTGAAGCACACATATTATGTGTTATGATTTATGTTCACTTAATTCCACCATATAATGTGAAAATATATTCAAGATGGAACCTTTATTTACGGGTTTTATTTCCAATAGGGAAGAGTTTTTCAGTTACACGCCTGCATAATACAACAGACACAACACTGGATGATTGACATACAGAGCTGGTAGTTGATTGGCTGAGAGGCGGATCACTCACAGAGTAGAAAAGTTCTAGGGCGGTTCCAAGGCGGTTCGATTCCAGGATTGGTCCCACGAGGCGATGACGTCATCTAGAGGTATAAAACCGTGGTCCGCCTTCGAAGATGTGTGTGTGTTGGACTGTGCTTGGAGTCAGGTCTGTTGGTCGCTGTAAGGTTTATGTACAATAAACCTGCCTAAAACTTGCACATTCGTTTCAGAGCTTTCCTTCAACTTTTGAACCGCAACACCGCCCACAGAAGGGCTGCAGATAGTGAATGGAGACAAACCTACATGTGAGCCGATCCGAACTGAACCAGACCGGACCAGACTGAGCCGCTCTGGGCCGAGCGAGTGGAAAAGGGGCTAAAATAACTATTAGAGCCGGCCCACAGGACACAGCCGCTGACTGGTGTTTTGCACACGGCACGGGGTCTATACGATCCGGTATCGGACTCCATTACCAGCATAGTTTACTTATTTTCCGATCCATGATGCACGGTGGCTTCAAACTATGGAATGGATTTTCTGAACGGAGTTGTGTCTCATGAACCCAGAGTAATAAGACCGCTTCAAGGAAATCCATTCCATAGGTTGCAGCCAGCTACAGCGTGCGGACTGGGTGAGTAGCATTTTAGCTAACAGCTACCCAACTTTTCATCGTAACATGTACGCTGTGTGGAAGTATTTTACACTAAACACCACAAGACGGCAACATACAATGTCTGCAGAGTCATAGCGCCACATTAAACCGCGCTCAAGTTAGTTCAGCGGGACGACACTCTCACTGAACCGAAACAGCAGCACGACCCAGCCGCGTCCACGTCTCGGATTGATGGACAGGCTGAGTTTAGCTGCTAAACTCTGCCTGTCCATTAAGAAGTTGCTAAACTTTAGCAACTTCTCATTCGAGCTCCATGGCTTTAGCGGTGTGTTTTTCTTGTTCAACCGCGGCCAGCTTCATCCACTCCGACCCGCTGTCTGACCATCTCGTATGAGGGACAAGCTGACAGCGTCTGACCGAAATCAGAGTGCACCAGATTGAAGAATACAAATACACAGCTGAAGCCACGGAGCTCAAATGTTCACTGAGAAGTTGCTAAACTTCATCAAAATTAATGACCAACAGCTATCAGCTGTAGAAAATGAAGGATTTCACAGGTTGATACTTGCAGCCAACAGTAAACAATCATAAAAAGCATATTCATTAAAAATCATAAGAAAACTGTATAAATAAAACATAAACAGCTACATTATAAAACAATGTAAAATACTAAAAACAGGAACATGTCTGTGTTGATTTATGCCAAGAACTTGGCAGATGTAAAGTTATTTAATATTTTATTTAATTCATTTATTCATTCATTTAAAAGAGACAACATCAAACAAATTAATCAAAAAGAAAACATTGAATGAAAAGAGTGCAGAAAGAAGAAAAAAATATTATAACACCCCCTTATGATAAACATTAAACCAGTCCGGCCCTTGGCTTGTAGTAAATGTGTTTTTTTGGCCCTCTGTGTATTTGACTTTGACACCTCTGGTCTAAGGTAAAACAAAAAAAAAAAAATCACTATTTTGAATTGACAAAGCCCGCATTGTGAGGCAATCATATATTCTTTTAGCTTTGGTATTTTGAAATACGGATTATAATTTTTATTTGGCATTTGATTGTTTTATTTTTATTTTATTTTATTACGTCTGAAGTGGGAGTTGTGGCGCAGAGGTTAAACGGTGAGCTTGTGAGCTTGTGATTGGAAGATCGCCGGTTCAAGCCCCGGTACCGACAACATCAAAAATGTGGATGGGATAAGTGACGCAGTCACACCTGTCTCCACCCTCATCTGCTCGACTCTGGGCCCTTGAGCAAGGCCCTTAACCCACACCATCTGCTCCCCCAGAACCCTAGATATGAGCTCTCTGCTCCACACAGTAGGCTGTGGTAGCTCAGTGATCTGTGGTTGTGACAGGAAGGGCATCCGGCATAAGAACAATTGCCAAGTCTTTGTGCGACTAGTTCGCTGTGGTGACCACTAACGAAGGGAGAAGCCGAAAGAAGAAAATTTTATTACGTCTGAAAGGGACTTCCATCAGTTTCAAGGAGACAAAAAAATAATATTGCAGTTTGATTTAGTTATCTATGATTTCTATCTTCATTTTTTTTTTCAGTGGAAAATGTGGGCTTATGCCTGAGAAAAAAGGTGTGAGTTTTCAAATTCAGCTCTGGCTTATTTTTGGTTGTTAGGCTGTAAACCTTGTCTACTTTAAATGCTGAGAAAACTCCATGCAGCACTGACAGTAACAACAATATATGGTGACGTTAGCAAACATACAGTTTCAGGAATAAACTCATCCATATGTAGCTACGCTTAGTTAGGCACAGAAAGAAACTGCTGTCAACTCCAAGGTGACGGACAAGAGTATGACAGCGCATGCTGTATCTTCAACACGAGGACAGTTAAACAGTTCAGTCAAAACTTGTGTCTCCAGGTATGTTCTGAAGTTGTGTACTTGAATAATTATCATTGAGTACTCTGTATTATGAGGTATTAAAGATAAAAGCATAAATCATGAATTTAAAAATAATAATAATATTACAAACTATGTAAAAATACACTGCACTAAAACCATAGATATACGGTAGGATCTGATGTCGTATATCTCCGTATCCTTCACATATACGCTCAGTTTGGTCCTCTATGGAAAAGTCTGGGAACCCCGGCGTAACATACGTATACGGTAGCTCAAACTGCAGCGAAGCAACTTTTACTTTCCTTTGATGGATCTCTAGGAAGTAGATCCAACTAATCTGGTTCATAACAAGTAGCTTAGCAGAGAGAGAAAAATGCTGGAATGATTTGTGTTGGGGGAAAAAACAAGTTCTTTATTAAAATACCTTCTTAGCTGCTTATGTAAGCTGTTTTCACCCCACAGTAAACCTCCCATTCAGACACTGGATGTAAATCAAACACATAAAGAAACTACTAATTTAAATCTGCTTGAAGAGTTTGGACCTCTATGGGTTAGGCAGCATGTCTTGCTGTGATGAAAGTGTAAATACAGATTAATCCCTTTTATTTTAAGATTGCAACATAAAAAACAAAAGTTGTGGGCATATGATTAATAAAGTAGGAACATAATGTCAGTAAATATAACAATATATTTATTCTGCAGGATGGAGTAGACAATAAAGTAAAGTGACACACATGCATGTACACTGTAGTGCCCACACCTTCACCCAGGTGTTTGTCAACCATCTGCATGTCGCTGACACAAGGATTTGAATAATGTTTTGGACTTCTAACTGGATGGATTTATAGAGATGGTGTTTTATTAGAGCCACATTTTTTACAAGCCCTCTGATTAAACTAAACTTGTTTGACAACCCTCAAGCGCTTGTAAGTCCATATTTGAATGCTTTTTTTGATCTTTCAAACTCTAGTTTTCTAAATGGGAAGACTGGAATTAGAGCCATGTGTCAAATAAATAAGTATCCCATATTATTAAAAAGCATTTTGAAATGAAAGAATAATCAAACACATCTTAGCCTGTCATTCGATCCATAAATTGGATGCTGTAAAGTTCTGATGTTGTAATGGCAGTCGACCCCTGATCGGAAGGTTGGAGGTTCGAATCCCGCATCCGCCCACCATGTGTCGTTGTGTCCCTGGGCAAGACACTTAACCCCGAGTTGCTCCCAGTAGGTCTGGATGGCGCCTTGCAAGGCAGGCTACCACTACCGGTGTATCAATGTCTGTCTGAATGAATGGGTGGATGGCTGGTATTGTAAAGCGCTTTGGGGCTCCTCACAGGGGGCTGGAAAGCGCTATATAAATAAGCTCCATTTACCATTTACCTAGCCTGGCCCTCGCCCTCCTGCACAGCTCCGCTCAATTCTCATTTCCCTTCACTGCACAGTCTGGGACTTCTCTCATCCACAAGGATTTCTCCTGGTAGATTTTTGTTCGGACCAATCAGAGAACAGAAGGGGCGGAGTTTTTGGCCCCTAACCTACGCCCCCACCTGTCCCAGCGCAGCCAGCTCGCAGCCGCATGTTCTCATTCAAAGCGATGCAGGAGTCCTGCATCGAGGACTGTTGTATAAATGACACAAATTTATTAATTTCCCCTTCTTAATCCCTTATCTGGAGTTTTCTTTTGTTTTTTTGGCCAAAAGTCAAGTGTTCGCTCCCTCCTCCTCCTCCTTCTCCTCCTCTCCCTCCGCTGAACAAGGAAATGCCCCCACCTGTCCCAGCGCGCAGCCAGCTCGCAGCCGCATGTTCTCATTCAAAGCGATGCAGGACTGTTTTATATGTGACACAAATTTATTAATTTCCCCTTCTTAATCCCTTATCTGGAGTTTTCTTTTGTTTTTTTCCCAAAAGTCAAGTGTTCGCTCCCTCCTCCCTCCTCCTCCTCCTCCTCTCCCTCCGCTGAACAAGGAAACGTCTCAGGTTGTCACGAGAGAATTAAAGTCAGGTTTTAAGTTGCTGCCCGAGTCCCATCAGATTTCCTGGTCTTCTGGTGTGTTGGACCAGCGCTCCATGGTTTTATTTTATTTTATTAGGACGTTTTATTATCATATAAACACAGAATATACAACGGAGCGAGAGAAAATTCAACAGGAGGCGGAGCTGAAGTCAAGTTCAGCAGACCACAGGGGAGCAGCCATCAGCAGAGCCCACGCCTCCAGCAAGAATCGTTTGTCAATGGACAGGTCCCAGACCCTTGTCTGAAGCGAAGTGAAGGACAGGGTCTGGTTTCAACCAGGCTACCATTTACCATTTACCATAAATTAGTTTCTGAATGTTTTTTTCATTTTTATTTTATTCATTGCTCCTTCTCTGCCAGATTCCACCAAGCATGGTCAATCTATGCTGGGTCTTTAAAGAAACAAACTCACTTCAGACAGTTCCAAGTAATTAAACCATGTTTAGATTGAGTGCAGGAAGGTATAACTGTAGATACTTAAGTATATATTTTTATTAGAATGATCTAGTAGCTTCAAGATGAGCCAGTTGAGGTGGTTCGGACATCTGGATGCTTCCTGGGTGCATCCCTATAGGTGCTTTGGGCATGTCCAACTGGGTGGAGGTCCCAGGGAAAACGTAGGACACACTGGAGAGACTACGTTTCTCAGTTGGCCTGAGAACACCTTGGAGTCCTCCCAGAAGAGCTGGAAGAGGTGGCTGTGGAGAGAGATGTCTGGGCTTCCCTGCTCAAACTGCTGCACCCAAGACCCAATTTCGGAACAAGCTTAAGCGGATGGATGGATGGATGGATGGATGGATGGATGAATGGATGGTTGGCAGTACAACGGATCAGTGATTATCACTGTTGCCTCACAGCAAGAAGCTCCCGGGTTCAATCCCCGGTTGGAGATTGCATGTTATTCTCGTGTTTGCGTGGGTTTTCTCCAGGTACTCTGGTTTTCTCCCACAGACCAAAAACATGCATGTTAGGCTGCCTTCAGGCCTCCCTTGCAAAAAAAACAAACAAAAAAAACCTAAAATAAATAAAAAATCGTATATGTGATTTGCCAGGTTAAATAAAGGTTGGATAAATGTATGGATGGATGTATGGATACACCCACTTCTGATGTTATCAACCATACGTAACGGGCAGATTGCTCATTATCATCCCCATACGTAGCGGTCAGATTGCCCCTCCTGTACCTCCTAGGAGGTTTAAAGGTACGTTGTCACCGTTACAAGCGATGACAGCAGGCTCCGTCTTTAGCTACGTGGTTAGGTTTAGAGTAAAGGGTCTTGGGTTAGGTTTAGGGTCTTGGTTAGGTTTAGGGTTGGTCCTCTGGGTCAGGTTTAAGGTTAGGTTTAGGAAAACAGTTACATAAGCTGAAAAAAAACAAAAACACAACACTTCCGAGTTTACGGAACCACGCTGCCTACTCACAGCCATTATAACGCTGATAACATTATTTTCAACATGCTAGGAGGTAGATTGTGATAGTTTCGCCGCTACATATTGGAATGATAACAGTTGATAGCGCCCATTGTATGGACTGACAACATCCGAATCCGCTGATGGATACATGCTCATCCCCTGCAGAATGTCTGCGTCACTGTGTTGCTTTATGTGTGGGGTCTTTTTTTATTTTTATTTCTGGCACTCTGACTCGGCCAGGAATTGGTGCCAGTTATGAATTGTTTTGCCTTCTCACCCTGTTGTCACTTTTCTCTACTTGTTGTGTCTGTCTAAACAGGTCACACTTGTAAACGAGTCCCTGAGGCCGAATGTGATTAATCTGTATAAATAAAGGTTGGTTTCCGGTATGGAATGTAGTTTTTAGATCCAAGCCTACAAATCCCTACCGCCACTCATCAACCATTTTGGAACACACAATGCAGAGGCCTTATTGTCTGAAAGCTGGTCACATGATTCAGTATAACTGTGATGAAAGGACGTATGCAGAGGTGTGGCCAAGCTCTGAAGAAAGTGTGTTTTCGACAGACTTCTGGCACCATAGCGACCGTATGGAGAGGCAGTAATTGGGGGTGGTAACTGGGACTTTGAGTACACATGTTGTTCCATCTCCTGTACCACAAGAGATGTGAATGACAATGAAGAACTTTTAACCTTAATGGACCAGGGCTGGTGATTTTTGTACCTTACATGTGGGTAAAACAAACCTTCTGAAATGGATGATCGCGTCTCCCGAGCCAGCTTCAGACAATTGAACATATCTTAGATTATAAAAAAATATATTTAGTGCCATATCAGCATCATTTAATTTCCTTTTTTTTCATTTTCAATGAAAGTACAACATAATAAAATAAAGCATTAGATTTTTATTCAAATTAGGACTAATACATATCACAAACAAAGAATCGTACATATCATTGCAAGGTGGCAGCTCAACACATTGTATGAACAGTGTTTGTTTTGTTTTTTCTCTTTTGTATGTGTGTGTGTGTGTGTGTGTGTGTGTGTGCGTGTGTGTGTGTGTGTGTTCTCATCTTCACAGCTATCTGTGTGTCAGAAGTAGAACATGCCCCCACAGGCCATCACACCAAACCCGCCATAAGTTCAAGTTTGATGTGCCCTCCTAAGGTTTTCCACTGTCCCTTTCAGTGGAGACAACACACACCATGAGCAGCCGCCCCCTGAGAAAATAAAAAAAGTTTGACAGCTAACTTTGCAGATTCTACTTTTTCATGAAAACTTCTGAAATGGGAACACAATTTGAAGTTTCCTTTAAAATGTTTTATAAGTTCTTCAAATAACGTTATTTTTATTGTATTTATGTATTGTTTATTTTTTGGTTAGGAAGTTAATATATATATATATATATATATA
>JBBPBX010013722.1:0-51947 GCA_038048925.1 Garcialebias charrua
GCCCCCACCTGTCCCAGCGCAGCCAGCGAGCATTCGCATGTTCTCATTCAAAGCGATGCAAAGCGATGCAGGACTGTTTTATATGTGACACAAATTTATTAATTTCCCCTTCTTAATCCCTTATCTGGAGTTTTCTTTTGTTTTTTTTCCCCAAAAGTCAAGTAATCGCTCCCTCCTCCCTCCTCCTTCTCCTCCTCACCCTCCGCTGAGTGAAATGAACAAGGAAATGCCTCAGGTTGTCACGAGAGAATTAAAGTCAGGTTTTACGTTGCTGCCCGAGTCCCATCAGATTTCCTGGTCTTCTGGTGTGTTGGACCAGCGCTCCATGGTTTTATTTTATTTTATTAGGACGTTTTATTAACATATAAACACAGAATATCCAAAGGCAGCAAGAGAAAATTCAGCAGGAGGCGGAGCTGAAGTCAAGTTCAGCAGACCACGGGGGAGCAGCCATCAGCAGAGGCCAGCAAGAATCGTTTCTCTATAACAGAAAGTCCAGACCCTAGTCCGAAGCGAAGTGAAGGACAAAGGTCTGGTTTTAACCAGGCTAGGAAACGCCTTGTAACTGCAACTTTCCTTCCCTCCATTGATTACGGTGACATTATCTACATGAATGTTCCTACAAGCACCCTGCAGATGTTGGATGTTGTCTATCATGGTGCACTAAGATTCATAACTGGCTGTGATTATTGTACCCACCACTGCACCCTGTATTCATTGGTTAACCTATTAACCTCAGGCAGACTCTTCCACTGGTAGATTTTCATTAATGAAAAGTGCGTTATAAATTGAATTCATTATTATTATTATTATTATTACTGGTACATTTTCATCTTTAAATCACTTCTCAGTCTGCTGCCTTCATACATCTCCTCCTGCATGTCACTGTGTAAGTGTGTGAGGGAATAATGCATGTAATCATGTCCTGAGAGTGCACCTCTCAGGACATGATTACATACAGTATTCCCTGAGGGCTGAACTAGGCAAAAGGGTCTTCTCCTACTCCACTCCTGTTTGCTGAAATATTTTGCAAAAAAATCTGAATCTCTCGACCTTGACCTCTCTAAGTGGCTTTAAATATCTGTTAAGTTCCTGGCAAGAAATCAAAAAAGGCGTTCAATACAGGATCAACTGGACTTTATTTGTTGCAGAAAACGTTTCGACTTCTGTCCAGAAGTCTTTTTCAATTCTGAATGGAAGCTGTGAGAACGAGAAGTTTTATACAGGCTTACAAGTCACGCACCAACATATGAAATTGGAAACTGAGATAACACCACAAATTAACTAAAATGCCCATTCTATTTAAATTGACAAAACGACACATCCCAGCTTAACAAAAGGGGGTTTGTAACACATACATGTAAATTGAAAGATCACACCTTAACAGTAGGAAAGAACTGGCAAGAACCAATGCAGACATGTTCCTGTTTTTAGTTTTCTACATCGCCTCGTAATCTAGCTGTTTTTTCACTACATTTTTTTCCTTTTAATTATCATTTTGTTTTCAATTGTACTTTGTAAAAAAATTAAATTAAATTTGTATGAATCATTTGTGAATGTCTGTTGTTGTTGTCGTTGTTATCCACTGTTGTCATCACTCTTTGTTAAAATCCAGGTCTCTCTTGTAAATAAGTCCTCGTGGCTCATATTTCTCTAGCCTGGTTAAAACCAGACCCTTGTCCTTCACTTCGCTTCGTCCTAGTACAAAGCGAAGTGAAGGACAAGGGTCTGGTTTTAACCAGGCTAATGTTTCTCCAAACTGTCATTAAACTTATCAAACTTTTATTTTTCTTCTTTCGGCTGCTTCCTTCTTCAGGGGTCGCCACAGCGAACTAACTCACATGAAGACTTTGTTTTTACTCTGGAAGCCCTTCCGGATGCAACCACAGACCACCAAGCTACCACAGCCCTCTGTGTGGAGCAGAGAGCTGCTGTCTAGGGTGCTCAGGGGAGTAGATGGTGGGGGTTAAGTGCCTGGCTCAAGGGCCCAGAGTGAGGCAAATGAAGGTGGAGGCAGGTGTGGCAGTTTCATCTTTCCCACCCACATTTTGATGTTGTCGGTTTGGGGAGTTGAACCAGCGATCTTCCGATCACACCTTCTCTAACCTCTGCACCACCACTCCCCTTTATTAAACTTATTTAACTCAATTATTTAATTTATTTTCCTGATTGCTGATTTGTTGTAGCAGTTTTTTAAATTATAAAAAAAATAACAAAAAAGTGTTTCTTCTTTCTGCTGCAGACCAGTTTGTCCTTGCCTTCTGTTCCCAGGAGAAACAAACCCATACACCCCCGCTCCCTCCCTTGACTTCAGGTAATCTGCTAATGGTTACCATCGACTGCTGCCTCACACCAGCACTTCCACCAGCGTGGACTTGTTGGCTCACCTTTCCTTCCTGTTTACCACTTGCAGCTCCCACACAGGTCACAGCTTCATGTCGCTTGGCTTGTGTTGTCTTCTGGCTTCCCCAGCCTCGTCCCACTTGTTGCCACCATCACCCCCACAGCAGAGATTAAGCTCAGAAACTGATAACAGACATGAATCAGAGAGGATCAGATTTGATCTGTGTCGGCCTGTGAAGGGACAGTGTTGATCTACTGATAAAATATATAATTAAAGTGCACAAATGTGTTTTGTTAAATGCAAAGGTTGGTGAACTGCTGGCGGTGCAAAATAATAATTCAATAACTTATTCTCCTGTGACCTAACTTTAATTTAGTGGACCTTTAATGCTTCCATCACTTGTTAAAATGAACCAAACCTAAATGTTCAACTGCTTATAAAGGTTCAAATGTGCTCAGGTTGTGTGATTTTTGATCATTTTTATGTGTAATTATGTTTTATGGCCCATCGCACAGTGATTGCTGGACATGGGCACCGGCGACCCCCGTGACCCAAAATAGAAGAAGCGAGTAAAAGATAATGGATGGATGGATGTTTTATGGCCTTTTCATAAAATTTCCATTAAAGATAATGTTCATATCTTGAAAACAAAAGTTATATGGAAAGGCAATCAACAAATAATATCTCTTTTTGAACCAACTTTGTATTTAAACAGTTTAATTCTCACCAGACTGTCATCTTAAAAAAAAAGAGATTACCAAAATGTCAAAGTGCTTTGAGCAAATTCTATTAAAATTTTTTTTACACTGTTGTGAATTTTTTATCATGTAATTATTTTAGCAGAAATATTCTGATTTCCAGCTGGAAAGTCTCCGTGCTGCTACAGCTAGCTGCTACTGTGGCTATTTTCACTTGTCCACAACCAAAGATTTCTATATAAACAGTGATGTCATGTGAAATTTGCAGCAGTTTAAAAGAGCTGTGCCTGCCATTTGTTTGTTTCTAAACTGATGTTTTATTTATTGTTTATACATTTCTTAAATAAGTTTTGAGGCTTTTATTTTGAAGGTAAGACAAAACATGAAGTAACTCAACCAATGCTTGCCTTCAAAATGAAAACCTCAACACTTCTCATATAGGAAATGTCCAAATAACAAATGAGACACGTTCATCTATGACATCAGCTTCAAAACAAGTAAACAAATAAATATGGAAAATAACAACTAACTGTGTTTGCTAACTACTTCAAAATTTTGTGACTGAGTTGTTGGACGACAGCAGCCAGCCACTTTGCTCTTAGTCCTTCTCAGTCTAATCGTTATAGCCAGAGGCGGCTCCAGGGGGGGGAGCTAGGGTGTGCTATAGCCCCCCCTGGAAAAGTCACAGCACCCCCTTAGCACCCCCAAGAAAATATCAGATTATTTTCTTTTTCATCAGAGTTAATATTCTTTAACATGTGGTTGTTGTGATATTTTCCTCGCAAAACAAAACAAATAAAAAATCAATTTGACCTTGAGAACTGAAATAACAAATGATCCTTCACAGCATCCTCAGTAAAATGCTTAGCCCCCCTTAGCACCTGCAGAAAAATATCTCTGGAGCCGCCACTGGTTATAGCTTGTTATTCTGCTCATAATTAAACTATTCCTCCAAACTGAGACCTTTCAAAGAGTTACCTACAGCAGGTAAGATATTGATTGTTCATGACCAAGACATAGCAGCAAAAGGCCTGATTACCTGATCTAGATTAGTGGCCATGAGCTCATGCTAACATCAGGGTTTGTCCTCTCAGGTTGGTATGAGGATGAGCCTGTAATAATCAGGTTGACCCCCTGTAACATCCACGTACATTAAATCACACAGCAGCCTTGAAGAAGAAGCTGCTACTAAGCACTTTGTTGGGTGGGAGACTTGTGAGGTGGTTGTTAAGTTTAATCCCGGGCATCCTGTGAGCGCAGACAATTAAAACTGAGTGATATTTATAAAAGTGTGGCATGAGAGAAACTGCGTAACCGTTTGCACATCCTGCAAACTCACACTTCTAGAGGTCACGATGCGGCAATATGTGTATCTTTGCAAGACTATGAGCAGCTGGATGGTTTTGCAAATGCTTTTAGGTTTTGTGTTTGCTTTGTTTGCCCGTCCAGAGCAGCGTCGAGGTTCAGCTGGGTTCATACACACAGAGCTGAGGTGAGGTGTCACTCGATCCAACCACAGTGACACTCGGGTGGTCAGCAAGGTCACTCTCCTCTGCGTTTCCCTCCCGCTATACATCCGCAGTTCTTTCTCCTCACAAACAAACACACACAATGCATACGTCGAGGCAGGCACCCACAGTGCCGGTGTCACTTCTCATGTTCCTGATTAACCTCTATGCTAGATAAGAGTGAGTAAAACAACAGCATTTTGGTCCTTTGAAGACATTTGTGTATAAACACCAAAAACAGACACAAAAACTGGGTTTCTATGCTTTTATTTTCTCAATAATTTAGTTACATTTCTTTGGGTAAAACATCTTTAGGACTGATCCGAAATAAAACGACTGAAAACGTGCCAACCATGGAGATTTCACAGGACTGAAATGAGTTTAGCAAAGTATGAAGAGTTTGAATATGTTTTTGCTGACTGGATGGAGTGAGACAGTTTAAACTTGGAGCCCTTGAAGAGGTCAGGGAATTGGGGACGGGTTGGATCAAGATGGAGACAGTCCCAGCTGTTTAGGACAAGACCATGGCTTGGAATTCTGTGGACAAAATAAATAAAAAGTCATGACCATGAAGGATTATGTCAATTATTTTGTTACGGATTTAATTAAAACACCACTTATGTGTTTAAATATTGCCTGTTCCTCCTTCAGGAATGACAAACTGAAATAAATTTCTCACCGTCTGCTCCAATTTTACCATCGCTGTCATCGTCACAAGCGCACAAGAAGGCTTTGGTCTCCTTGTCTGTCAGGACCCGAGCCCCAGGACAGAACTTCTGCAGGAAAAACCTGGTCGAAAGCAAAAAAGCACAGACAAAACTCAGGCCAAAGTCAGATGTGAAAAACTAAAACCTGCAATTAAACATCGTGAACTCATTGCTCCTGACACAAAACTCAGCAAACTAAATTAAATGTAACCAGCTGCACAGTTTCTATTGTTGTCAGCATGCTTTTTTTGTGTAAAAGCCATAAACCTTCTTTAAAAGTCAGATTTTGCTAATTAATGCGACATTTTAATTTAAACTGCAGCTGCAACTTTCATATCAGTCCACAAAAGCTGCACAAACTCCAGATAATACTCCAATTTGCACGTCTTGTGTTAGATTCAGCATCCAAATGGATGCACGCTCACTTCAGCTCTGCCTCTTCAATAAATCCGTCGGAATCGATGTCCAGGATCCCAAAAACCTTCTTCACATCCTGGGGGCTTTTCTTGGAGAGGCCACACAGCTGGAAAAACTTCTTTGCAGAGAAGGAATCTGGAGCTGGAGGAGAAATCTGGATCAGTTTGCTGACAAACTGCTTTTACACGTGATGAGCTGCAGAACGTTGTGCACACCCCTGAACTGGATTTCAAAAACAATCTGAACCGTTTCAGCAAGTCGAGCTTTTTGCGACTGAAATAGAACTGAATTGGCAATGTATCTACATTTGGACAGGGAAAAAGTGCAGATCTGATTTAAGTGAGAAACGTTAAAAAATCTAAAATTAGTTCTCAACTTGTTCTTTACCCATCATTGTCAATAAAACTCCTTTAAAATCTCCAATTTATCCGAAAATAATGCTCAATTAACCCACTTAAACGTTTGCAATAAATAAATCTGTGCTCGTCTTTTAATTGTTTCCTCCTCTAACAAGGTATCAAGGGGAAACGATACCTTGGCAGTCCTTGATAGCGCTGTCGATGGCATCAGCAGAGAGGATAGATGAGAGGGACATTTTATTCCTGTAGGAAAAGCCATGTTGAATTATTAACATATGTACCAGGTGATGGACAAAGCTTAGTGTTAGTCTGATTAAAACTGTTTAACATTCAATTACACAGGGAATACCTTTCACTGCTTGCCATATAAACATCACCTTGAATGAAATGTTTTACCCGTGAGCAACATTTAAATCATTTAAACGACGGTAACTCACTGTGTTTAGAAGTTTCCTTCCAGGTCAGTGATCCAGCTGTGAGGTGAGGCGATGTGGTGCCTCCAGTCCAGTTCAGGTGCATTTATATAGGTCCCATTCCTCTGACAGCAGGGATCGCTTCAGTTACCTGAGGATGGATCAAGTTCGGACAGCCCGCCTCGATCCAATTTCCCAGCTAACTAATTAACCTTTACTATTTATATAACGCCCAGAGGCGGCGAGAGCAGACTGTGGACACCTGTAATGCACACGTAAATACCAAATTACTAATTTAGTGGTTTTTTTTTAAAAAGACCCCTGCCTCCTCCACTTCTTCCACTCCCTCCTTTACATCCTAGCACGCCCTTTTCCTCTCCCCTTCATAATTAAACAGTGAGAGGCTGTAACGTCTTTCTTCCTAACTTTGCACACTTGCCCCCACCACCCTCTCCTAGGTGTCCATTTACAGGCTGCAGTTCCAAAAGCAGCACATCTTTGTGGCATCCCTCTGAAATCCCCCATCAGGACAGGTGACATGGAGCTTTACAAGTTTCCTAAATTCTGAGTTATAACTAAACTGGTAAAAATAATATATAAATAATAATAATTGGAAAAAAAAGCACATGTGGTTTTTGAGAGCATCCATAAATAACATTTGTTGGCGCTCTCCTTGGACTCTGAGGGGATTCTGGTGATTAAATATGATCCTCGTGCTCGCCGTGCAGGTGAGGGAGGCCGGTGCTTTCTAACCTTGTCTCCGTCTGACACTGATGGAGGGGGGCTGAAATGCTTTGTCAGATGTTCTGATTAAGAGCCACTCTCGTCAACTTGATGATGGTGCATAAAACGTGCTCAAAGTAAACGGAGCAGAGAAGTCACTTCAGCTTTTGTTTTCATTTCTTCATGTGCTTTTATTCTCTTTGGTTATCTGGAGGTTGCAGCTGCAGGTTGGATTTCTGCATGGGATCACCATATGCTCAGAACATCTGGACTTTATCAGCTTTTGGATATTCTACTTTGTAATTAAACTTAAAAGCCAAATCTTCTTGGAGGGGATGATAATCGCCTGCTGCCTTTCATGCCAGAGATTCAGACTAAGATCATCATCTGATGTGAAGTTATGGATTTAAGACGTTATGCAGAAGCTCACCTGATAGTGTAAGATGCCACCTTTTAGAATATGTGTTGTGAATGACTCTCAGCTACTACCACAAATTTTAGATCGATATCTGCTAAACTAACTGAGGTACAGCCACTTTTGTGTTGCTAATGTTCACATGGAATGACAGCCATCTTGAATTAGAGTGACTCCAAGTGTAATCTTTTGTAGAGGTACAATCTTTGGCTACTGTCTGGAGGTTTCTTTATCATCTGTTCAAAAATTCACGAGATATTTTGCTAACAGACAGACAATTGACTCTAACAATTAATGTAAAAGTTTTAAAAAATATATATTGTGCTTTTTTTTTTTGCACTTGGAGTACTGGTATATGTTGTAAATTAGTCACAGCGACAACCACAGACAAGTTGCATTTCCTGTGAAAATGCAGTGTGAATGCTTATTGCTGAATAACTTTGTAAAACAGCTGATATTAGCTAAAAAAAACTGAAATGTAGCTGAAATGGAAGAACAAGCCTAAATTAGCAGAAGAAGGCAGAAGGAACACATTTATGTTGAATTAGGTTTAAATAAGCAAAAACGAGCATGAAAATTAGGAAATTAGTTTAAAAAAAGCTGAAATTGGCAACAAACAAACAAATAGCTGAAAGTAGCTGAATAGGCAAAAATGAGCTTAAACTACCAGAAAGAAGCGAAAAGATCTTAAAGGAACTCAAAAAATGTGGAATTAGCTGAAAAGGCTAAAATTAGCATTAATACAGATAGGTAAAATAACTTAAAGCTGAAAGGCGCATAACAAGCTGGAACTAACATAAAGAGGTTAGGTTATTTAGGCTGAAAGTAGCAAAAATTACCACAAAAAAAAACTGAATTTGTCTGAAAACAGCTGAAATTAGCTAAAAATGCTAAAAAATTAAATCAAATCTGAAAAGGTAGAATAACCTTAAATTAGCAGAAGAGAGCAGAAAGAATTTTTTTTGTTGCCAAATTAGGCTTAAAGAAGCAGAAATGAGCAAAGAAGTGATATTATCTGAATAAAGCTGAAACTAGCTAAATCAGCTGAAAAGTAGCTAAAGAGACAGAAAGAAGTCTAAGTTACCAGAAGGACGTGGAGAGAGTGCATGCATGCAGAATTAAGCTGAAAAAAGTTTAATTGAGTGCAAAACATATAGAATCAGCCAAAAAAAACTAATATTAGCATAAAACAGCTAAATACATGTAGTAGCTAAAATAGCAGAAAAAGCTGAAACTTGCATAAATAAGATGAAATTAATAGAAATAGGTTAAAAGAAGCATAAAAATGTTGTAGTTAGCAGAAATAATCTAAATAGATCACAAAACAGCTGAAAGAACAGCGGAAAGTAGCTGAAACAAAGTTTAAATTTGGACAAGCTGAAAGAAGCTGAACCAGAACAAAATATTAAAGGAGCAGTAAAAGGTTGTAAACTGATCTAAAGATTTGAAGGGTGTAAAATGAGCCTGGTTCTGCTAAAGGTTTCTTCCAGTTTTTCCTTTCCACTGTCGCCTTCATGCTTGCTCAAGATGAGAGTTCTGCGATGAAGTTAAATTCAAAGCAGTCTGTTGCTCAGATAAATAGTGTTTAATTTTTTAAAATATACATTAATGTTTCTATTCAGTGCCCTGAGATGACTTCTGTTGTGACTTGGAGCTATACAGGTGGTCCCCGACTTACGAGCGAGTTCCGTTCCTGCGAGGTGCTCGTAAGACGAAATCTTGTATGTTGGAACACGAAACACGTGTCGCTCGTAAGTCCGGATTTTTGGTCGTAAGTCGGAAAATTCATGCTAGCGCTACTACGAACACTCGTTTTTCAACACAAACGTACATACTAGTTCATAAACATGCTCAGAAACTCGTTTACAAATGGTTAGCTAACACACTTTCATCTAAAAACACATACCAGTGTATGTTCTGTACAACTTCACTGTTCGTCAGTCAGCTCGTAAGTCCGGAACCTTGTATGTCGATGTGCTCGTAAGTCGGGGACCACCTGTATACAGTATGAACTGAATTGAATTTCTTAGGAGGAAAAATGTGACAGTAAAGGCTACATTTTTCAAAAAGCTAAAGTTGCACCAATACCAAAAGTCACAGCACCCTTCTCCTGGACAACCTGAACGTTTTGATATATGAATTGTTGAAATAGCACAAGCACTGTGGAACGAGAAACATGATGAAAAACACACGGAAGAAAAATGGATCACAATACTGAAGTGTGAACGCTTCATAAACATTATTAATTGTAGCCCAATATCTGTAAAATCAACTGAATTAAAGCATTTTCTGTGTTTTCTGAGACCGGTTGGGTGTGGCAGCCATTTTGAATGGAGTTTGCATAACACATTAAATTATATAAAGGCCTTAGTTAGCAGCAGTGACCCCCGAGCGCAGGTCTGCTCTCACATGACTCGCTGATATGATGTTTAAGGAATCACTTGTAGTCTAATGAGACGGGCACCTTGAACTCAGTGCACAGGTTAAACACACTATCTGGCAACATCCTATACTTTCATTCATGAATAAATGAAAGCTTCTCTTATATCTGGATGTTTGTCACTCTCAGCCTTTCCTCTGTCTTATTCAACTTGTCAGTGAAGCCTCTCATCAGCTGTCATGGCGAGGGTGAGACTGGAGCGAAAAGGATACTCAATCATCTTCTCCAGACAAGGTGTGAAAAGAAACAAAAGACGCCGCATGCCGAGTAGCGAGGAGGCCTTACCAAGAAATGGTGACCACACGAACATCCTTCCCTGACGATTTTGTTACGGGGCGATCATTTATTTATTGCTCTGTACGAACCACGCCGTTTGTCAACGTGGACGCCGAGGCAGTGATGCCGGGTTTTCTCACCTCTGAGGAGGCACGGATAGGTGTCGGTGGAGACAACATCTCAGGAATATTTTGTTATTTATGTGAAAAAGGTCATTTATTCATGCACTGCTGCATAAAGACAGATACATTATTCATCATGGGAGGACATATGAGTGTCCCATCCATGCATCCATTGTCTTTACACGCCTCTTCCTTTTCGGGTCACTGGTGCCCATATCCAGCAGTCACTGTGCGAGAGGCGAGGGACACCTGGACAGGTCTTCAGTCCATCACAGAGACACATAGAGACAAACGAGACAACCATTCCCTCTCACTCACACCTATCATTTTAGATTAAATAAAGAACAGCCTCTTTAGTTGTTTTGATCAAATCTTGAAAATAACGTTATGCACAAATCAACGTGATGTCACAAGATGTCAGACTCAGAGCTCGTGTTGTGGATGAAGCTCAGCTACTACCTCCACGACTGTAACGTTGATTGAGCTGCAGCCGTTTGAGTTTCAGGTAAAGTCGATTTGCTGTGGCAACCAGTGTTAAACCGACTGACTCTAAAAGGCAGTTTCTTTCAAGTGGTTCATGAGATATTTTGCTAACAGGAAATACAGGATTGGGTGTAACCCAACCCACACAGACCAATATCTCCTGTTCGACTCTCACCATCCACTGGAGCACAAACTTTCTGTTATCAGAACTTTACAGCATCGGGCAGAACACATCCCCACAAGGACAGAAGGGAAGGAAAAGGAACAGAAACACATCAAAACATCTCTGCAAACATGCGGATATCCCAACTGGGCGTTTGTCAAGTCAGCAAGGAAATCTGTTAAACACAATAATGAACAGAAAAAGTCTAACAGACGGAAAAACATTGTCATTCCTTATGTTGCTGGAGTCTCAGAGAATTTCAGAAGGATTTTCAACAAACACAACATCCCAGTACACTTCAAACCCAGCCGGACTCTCAGACAGAGGCTGGTGCATCCGAAGGACAGAACCCCCACACACAAACAGAGTGGGGTGGTTTATGCAGTCCAGTGCAGCGAAGTCTGCTCAGACCGTTACATCGGAGAAACGAAACAACCTATCCACAAAAGAATGTCTCAACATAGGAGAGCAACCTCCTCTGGACAAAATTCAGCCGTTCACCTCCACCTCACGGACAAGGGACACTCCTTTGAGGACCAGAATGTTCAAATTTTGGACCGAGAACACAGATGGTTTGAAAGGGGTGTAAAGGAAGCTGTGTATGTTAAGAGAGAAAAACCTTCTCTTAACAGAGGAGGAGGTCTGAGATTTCAACTGTCTAAGACTTATAACTCAGTTTTGGATTTGATTCCGAAACGTTTTACACCAGATGGGAGCAGGGATGCTTTGTCTGTAAATTAGACTAACAAAGTTCTCTGAGCAGCCTCTTTTGTTGTTTGGGAGGTGTTGTTTGTCAATTTACATACAGTTTTGTGTCTTCTAACAGAGACTTCAAGGGAACCTCCTACTGTTAGGTGTGATCTTTCAATTTACATGTATGTGTTACAAACCCCCTTTTGTTTAAGCTGGGATGTGTCGTTTTGTCAATTTAAATAGAATGGGCATTTTAGTTAATTTGTGGTGTTATCTCAGTTTCCAATTTCATATGTTGGTGCGTGACTTGTAAGCCTGTATAAAACTTCTCGTTCTCACAGCTTCCATTCAGAATTGAAAAAGACTTCTGGACAGAAGTCGAAACGTTTTCTGCAACAAATAAAGTCCAGTTGATCCTGTATTGAACGCCTTTTTTGATTTCATCATGTCCTGGACGACTGAGAATCTTCACCAGCATACAGGATTGGGTCCAACTTGAAAGCTCTGCAGAGAGTGGTGAAGGCTGCACAGAAGTCTGATGGAGTCAGCCTCCCCAGCATCACAGACATCTACACCTCCAGATGCAGGAAGGGAGCCACCTGCATCCTGAAGGACCACACTCACCCAACACACACACTTTTTGACCTGCTCCCCTCAGACAGGAGGTTGAGGAGCATTAAGTGTAGAACCACTAGACCAGGGGTGTCAAACCCACTTACAAAAGGGGGCCAAAATTAAAACCTTTTTCAAACTGGGCCGGTTTCAGAATCTACATTAACTCAAGTTAGATACCCAACATCTTTTATTGGTCACAGGTTTCTCAACAAGTGTTTGATTGGTCTCATTTGATGTTTTCTGTTGCACTGTTGCCATCATAATCAAAGATTACTGAAAAAAAATTACCTTATTTTCCGGACTATATGTCACAGTTTTTTTTTTTGGCCTAATTTTCATGCCCTGCGACCTATAGAGAGGTGAGACCTGTTTATGGATTTTTTCCCATATTTTTAGACCACTTTTTGGCTCAGATATGACCGTTTTTCATTTAGGCAAAAAAATGGTGCAGTACCACTTTCGGCCACTAGGGTACACCGACCGTTCCCCCCTCATGTGTCCAAAGGCAGCCTCCTCTGGTTGGACTTAAGTCTCCGGCAGAGCTCTGTGTACGGCCTGTACGCCGCTCTACGCGCGTGTTCTGTGCGCACGCGTTCACAGGCACAGCTCTGCGTTCGTTCTCGCGTTAAATGCTCGCATTTTCGCTCCAAATTCTTGTCATAATTTGAGCAGATGCACACAGAGCATTTACATACGAGACAAACTGAGGTCGCTGATTGGTCATTTGCTGACACGCATACTGAATTGATTGACAGGTCGGGTGGGAGACAAAAAAAAAGGCATGAGCTGTCAGGCTGCAGCCGCTGCGGTGTTTCTAAACTTTATATGTTAATAAAAAGTTCTAAAAAATACAAATAAAAACTGGTCCTGCAGCCTACAGCCCACCAGGAAATATTTAGAACCTGGCGCAGCCACGTAGAACATGAGTTTTAATTCGCTCGTGACAAATTCATTAATTTCAGTCACGGAGTTAACGGAGGAGGAAGCGATTACTTGACTTTTGGCAAAAAACAAAAGAAAAGTCCAGATCAGCGATGAAGAAGGGGAATTTAATTAATTTGTGTCACATACAAAACAGTCCAGCGCCGGGCAGTTTATTGTGAGACAACGCGTATCACGTACGCGGTCGTAAAATTTGAGCTTTGCGCGTTCGTGCCCTGCGGCGCTACGCTTGTGCCTCTGCGTACGTACGTCGTAGTGCGGCGTACTGCCTGTACGCTGAGCTCTGTCGGGGCCTTTACTCTGTCGCTGCCCGGCCTCCTGCTCTGGTGGTAACTTCTATTAGCTGTGTTTGTTAGCAAGATAAGTCAAGAACCACAGGACAGATTTTTTTCAAACTTACAGAATGTAATTATTTGGGTTTCATTTACAAACTGTGACCTGTATGAGACATTTGAGATAAAATTTGTTGTTTTATAGACGTAATCGTGTCGCGTTAGCTTCGGGTTATTTTCCTGCTACTATTTGTCTAAATAGCTCATAAACCACTCGGCGGATTTTCTTTCAGCTTACAGAACGTAATTACTTGGTATTCATTTACAAACTGTGACCTGTATGAGACATTTGAGATAAAATTCGATTTATTTATAATTTATTTTCGCAGTGCACGCGACCGTTTGGAAGACGTCAAAGCGAAACATTTAAATCCAGCAGATTTGACCATTTTGTGAATTTATTACGGAACGGTTAAGCTCAGGAACCCTTGTGCTATAATGTCAGCTATAATTTTTAGCAAACAAATAATTGTTTTTACTGTGATAATCTTGTAAAGTCCTTCCGTGCTCGCTCGCTTCTGTGGCCGCCATTTTCAGCAGGGCAAACGAGGCGCTGACGCGTCGCATAGCGGTGACGCATAATAGATGCGACCTAAATAAAGGTGCAATCTGTTTATGGATTTTTCCAATTTTTTGCCAATAATTGGACAAAGCGACCTAGAGAAAGGTGCGATCTATCAGGCGGAAATTACGGTAAGTGATAAAAGTATTTTACATTTAAAATAACATCTTGAGGGCCAGATAAGATGTCAATGAGGGCCATGTTTGACCCCCAGGCCTTGAGTTTGACACATATGCACTAGACTGAGGAACAGCTTCTACCCTGAAGCTGTTACACTCATGAATCTCTATGCAGGATAATCAATGTAAGGAAAAAAAATCAATGTAATGCCACTTTAATCAGTGATATGAGACTTATCTATGCTGCTGATTATCCATGCTGCTGATCTCTTGCTTCTAAACTGCTATATTCATACCCAGCTCATAGACTCATGTTCAGGCTGCTGTTTAATTATACCATATTATTTTACATTATTAATGTTTAGCATATATCTTAGATCCTTATACACTGTTTCTTTTTATACTGTATTTTATTTTTATTTTTTGCTATTTTTGGGTGTAACTGGGACCCTGAGTACATAATTGCATTCCCCCTCATGTACCACATGTGATGCAAAGGACAATAAAGAACCTTGAACTTGAACTTTTGGAGGCAAAGTTCTCTCGTAAATATTGTCTCTCAGCTCTTACCATTAATTTAACACAATATGTTCAAATGACTGTGTTTTAGCCATTTTTGTGTTTTTGCATTCAGTTGGTTGTGGTAGCCATTATGAATTGAGATAGTGCCAAAAGGTAATCAGTAATACATCCAGTAATTATTTTCTGAAAGTTTTTTTTTTTTTTAATCCATCCTGTGGTTCATTGTGTTTTTTTTAACAAAGAGGCAACACTTTAAGTAAAAGTCTTGCGCAACCTGTTAGCAGTCATATCATTTGGTAGGAATCAGTTTCAGCTTCAAGCAAGACACATTTTAGCTCACCGTCTTTAAAACTACAGTTGTTGTGTTTTATAAGTTTAATAGTTGTGAGAGGCGTCTTAAATCAGGTTGATGACCAAAGTGAATCACTTTTAACTGCATACTCATAAATTAATTTCTGGAAGCTTCATTAAAATCCGTCCAGTGGTTCATGAGATATTTTGCTAACTTGCAGACTGACAGGCAAAAACACACATGTGCACTGCACACAGACCCAGTAATATGCCTGCTCTAAAGAAAACCGTTTGGATTTTAATTCAATACTTTGTCGCCATCTAGTGGCCAAAAGTTGAAACTACAGCATGACAGGCCCACTGAGTTTGGAACCTCTGCAGTGACTGCTGTGGGCCTAGTCATTACCAATTAAAATTCTGCATGATACCAGCTCACATGTATTTCCTGTGGCAATTTAATTTATTTATTTTATTTAGATTTTTTTCAGCTAGGTGTTATATAAATAATGGAATCCTGGCAAAAACCAATGCAGATATGTTCCTGTCTTTGATTTTTTTTGTACATCTACCTTATAATGTTTTTGCTACTTTTTGCTACTTTTTCTTTTCTTTTGTTTATTGTTTAATGTATTTGTATCATTGATGTTCATCATTCTTTAGTTTGTAGCAGGTCGCTTTCGTAAATGAGCCCTCGAGGCTCAATAAGATTTACCTGACTAAATAAAGGTTGAATGAATGAATGAAAAATAAATGAGATATTTTTGAATGTCCAGAGCACCAGAAATAAACTTTTTTAGATAAACGAGATGTTATTTGGTTTAATTAATACAAGTGATAGATGGCAAGTAATCCATTCAGGTGTGATGATTAAAGTTTGCATATGGGGCCACAGGGATTGCCCGCTCAAAGATATTGTGACAGACATGTTTGTTTATTTGTGCAATTTTTGTTGTTGTTGTTTTCTTATTTTTTATGCCCCTTTTTATTCATTTGAATGGGGAAAAACTTTCACGCAGAACAAGCACAACGCAACCAAAGGCTTTGTACTGCAGCAAAAGAATGTTTATTATTCTTTCACCTTTAGTTCCTGGAAAGTGCATCATAGATTTTACAGTTAGCAAAATTCATATTTAAGACATGAACACAACCGAGCGACATTCACAGTCATCACTTCTGGACAGTGTGTTGCATAGAGGAGGAAACGTCCCTTAAGCAAATGTATAAAAATCATTTATGTTCAGATGAAAAGGGGGAGGTCGACATGGGCTTTGTTGTTCCATCAGAGCAGGTGCTTGTTGGTCAGTTGCTGTCTTATGCCTTAACCAAGGCAGTGAACTCTGCAGGGACAAATGGAAAGCATACGTTTGGCATTTTGTTATGCAGTGGCTCCATTCTCGGCTGCTGTGCACGGGAGGGGATAGATCCACTTACCATCAGCTCCAATCTTGCCATCACCGTCGCTATCACCGGCTTTCAGGAAAACCTTGGTCTCAGCGTCGGTCAGAGCGCGAGCACCTCCAGAGAAGTTCTGCAGGAACAGCCTGCAGGCAAACAGAGACGGAGCATTAGTTCTGCTGACACAGCTTCGTTGCCTGAAAGGACTGATGATGATGGCGCAAGTTTTACTGGAGAAACCATCAGTCTCCATCTTTAAGCCTGTTTCTAGTCCATTAATGCTTCTAGTCAGAACAGGAGATGCAATCTGTGTCTCACTTCAGCTCATCCTCCTCAATGAAGCCACTCTTGTCCTGGTCAATGATGTAGAAGGCCTTTATGACATCGTCGTTACTCTTTGCAGACAGACCGCATGCCTTGAAGAACTTCTTGTAGTCGAATGAGTCAGCGCCTGAAACCAGTAAGAGAAAGACTCGTTCAGCTTCGAGCAATACGAAGCTAAACAACAAAAGGTAAGGGCGAATCACCTTTGCACTCGTCCAGGGCTTTGGTGATGTCAGCATCATTCAGTACACCTGCGAAAGCCATTTTTGTTCTGCGGGAATGAAACGACACTCGATTAGCTGCCAAAACGTTCACATGCCAACACAAAGCAGTCGTCTTTGCATCTATACTGACTAGACTCGTATCACAGCACGGACTGTCATTCACTTCTTAATTGCTACACAAAAAGCAGCAAATAAATCATTACAATTAAAGCAGTTTGCTCTCTTGGTAAAGGATAAAAGAAAACGGTGTTAGTCCAAATGGATTAGAAGTAGATATGAGACTATAGGCTCCGGATTTCAAAAAGCTGCTGCAGTCAGCGTTCTGCTCTTGGAGGCTCCTGCAGGTTTTGCATTTCTTGACTCCGTTCGAGCGGCTGATTGACAGATTCTCTCTTCTGCAACTCTAAAGATGCTGACCAATAATCCACGTTCTCTCTCTCTCTCCTGTTTGTTTCCCCCCGCAAGAGGATGCAAAAGTCATCTCTTTCATTAGAGGCTGTTTAGTTGTCCTCAAATAAAGTGCAAGAACTTTTTTTAAATATCCTTTTTTTCTCTCTCAAAAATGAAAAATAAAGCTTTGGATTTCCTTTTGAATCTTTTTCTCCTTCGGGTTCAGACTCACCTCTGGTGTGTTTGCTTTGTAGGGTACAGATGACACAGACGAGACTGAAGTCGACTGCAGTGACCATCCCGGTGCTCCCGGTGACCTTTTTATACTCTCCCTCCGTGGAAATCTGAAGCAAAACGATAACTGACACCGAGCAGCGAGGGGAGAGGGGGTGGAGAAATCTGCGTCTCGGAGCCAGAAAGTGGTCTATTTTAAGTTTTCAAAATGAAGACGCTTAAAAGGTGTGTTTGAAGAAGTCTTCAATGTCCCCACGGTGCTAAGAATAGGCCCGGGCACTGCTGAGGAGGGCGAATTGGAAGTCCTGCTGGGAACATGTTCAGGAGGGAGCAGGCATGTGCTCGGCTAATTCCCCAATAAAACTTTTTATATTCTGAAGGAAGGGTGCAGTGATTTTGTCTTGAGGAACCAGTTATGCTGAGTGTTTTTATTAAATAATCGCCAAATTGTGTGGATACATCCCCAGATAAATCTCCATTCCCTTTGAGAGGATCGTTCTGGTAAATGTCTCAAAAGATTTTTTATTTTTTTTTCAAAACTGCCTTTTAACTTGTGTTCATCTGTTTATTTAAATTGAATTATAACTTTGATGTAAAAGCATATTTGTGTACACATTAGACTATTTCTGGCCAGATTAGTGAAGAAAAGTTTCCTGAAAGTGCCCCGTTTGTTTCAATTTCAATGGTGTTATGAGTTTAAATTCTAATTTTTTTTCCCCCATGCAAATTCAAAAAGGCAATTTTTATTTAAATTTTTTTTTTTGGGGGGGGGGGGTCCTGTAGGTGGCAGCACTGTTGTTTGGGGTGAACTCCAGACTGCCATTCAGTTTTATTGTGCTCCCATCACAGGCTGACAGACACAAGTTCAGGGTGCCATCTGGTGAGGCTGACAGTGTGCACATTGCTGACTTGCATAGCTTAGACAGTCGTAACTTAGAGGGACTGTACGACTTTTTGAATTCCCCTCAAGGCCAATGGTTTTCTAAGAAAAGGTGTCACAGTCCAAGCAATGCAAAGAAACCGCATCAACGAATCGAGTCGTTTTCTAAGAACTCCTCAGACCAGATCTTTGCAGAGCCTTAGCATGCTCCTGCTGATTAAACAGGCTGTTAATAACCAACCAGACATTGTCTGATTATGCAGCACTTGTTGGATAAATAGATCTTGGACTGGACCATCTAATTACACAAAGTGTGATCGCTATCCTCTGCGGAGCTCCTTGGATCTAATGCATGCTGTGAGCAAAGCACCCGGGGGTGATTCCCAGCACATTTTCCAAGTCCTGGCCAAAGTCCAGCCACATGTCCCGTTTTCTCGTTAACCAATTAGGAGGACAAGTGCTGAGAAAGTCATCCGAGGCCGGCGTCTCTCAGCGCTGAGCATTTAGACCCCGCTGGCGAGTGATGGCTCACTCGATACGACTTCTTAATCAACCCATTGTGTTAATGTGAAACCACCACACTGAGCAATGCAAAAGACTGACCTGCACGAGAGGACTTCACACCAAATGAGTATTTATTCCTGGTTTTTCACTCTTCCTCAAAAGTGCAAGAGGAGTTGTACAGATTGCACAGGTCATTATTTCAGAACACGTTACACATTTGAGTGACATCCACGATAACATTGTTTTGCTTTCCATGTTGAGAAATAGTCCGCAGGCAACTCATAAATAAGGTATAAAAAAATATTCAAACAGCTGATGATTGGTGAATCTTGAAAAGGAGTTTGCAGAAGTGGATCTTGGTCAGTGGGAGTTTATGCCTTGACAAGTTCAGCGAACTCTGTGGAAGTAGAACAAAACTGGCATTAGTGCTGGAGGAAATTATGATTTCACTCAATTCTCTGACCAAGAGGTTGAAGTTTTGCAAATACCAATTAAGAACTTGCTGCGAGCTGATAATAACATTACTTGGCTATAGCGCTAATGTTCCACTTGGACAAGGAAGAGCCCTTACCATCAACTCCGATCTTGCCATCACCATCACTGTCACCAGCGGCGAGGAAGGTTGCGGTCTCCTTGTCGGTGAGTGCTCTGGCACCGGCAGAGAAGTTCTGCAGGAACAGCCTGAAAAGTAGACACGTGCGATGTTAGGTCAAATGTGCCAGAATCTTCAGGTCGCATTAAGCAATGAACCTCGTTGACCTTCATTACGGCATGTTTCCTGTAATTATTTACCCTGCTAATTACAATGTTAGTTTTCCACTACAGTCTGAGCTGCAACATGAACGAGGTCGTTCTCCTCGGCTGCTGAAGTGTTGCAACTGGTCAAACACATCCATACTGTGAGACAAAGCATCTGTCCCTCTGGACGTCTTTAAAGGCCTGTCTCTGGGACTCAACCAGTCGGAAATGTTTCGTGCTCCACAACAAAGGCCATTTTCTGGGGAAACTTGCTACCCTCGTATTTTGTATTTACCCTGCTAAATGCAGGGAAACTGGAAGCGGTACAGCAGAAACTGGTTCATGGAAAAGGTTGCTGAAGTGGAAACACACCTTTTAGACCAGGGCTATAACTAAACTGCTCAGGGGGCCACAGTTACTGAAGCCAAGAGCTCAGGGGCCTGACATTCAGCGGTTGTTGTCATTAAGTAAGCTTATTTTACAGTTTATATTGGCACACCTTGGGGTGTCTATGAGTGCACATCTATTTTCCCCAGCTCCCCGGGAGCTGACTACAGCTGCTCACTGCACCACCTGGTGGTGGTTGGGTTAAATGCAGAGGCCAATTTCGTCTGTCAAGTATGGGAAACATACACAGATGACAAAAATGTGACATTTATTTATTTTTATTTGTTTTATTTTACAGTTTAATATGTAATTTGTAATGATCAAAACAAACGTGTTAAAAAAAATGAAATAGCGTAATGTGTATTGTATCAGTTAGAAAATTAGAAAGAGTTAGTCATTTTGTACTGTTGGTTGAAGATTATTATTGTTTAATCTGATTGTTGGAAAAAGTTGGTTGAAGATTATTATTGTTTACATGGCTGATTATTGTTGTTTAATCTGATTGTTGGAAGTAAGGGGCAGATATAATAAGATTTATTCTTCTTTCTGCTACCTTTCATTTTTTTTACATTTTGTACACTATCATTTAATGAGATTGTCTTGTATTGTTTCTTTTGTAAAAAAAAATGAACAAACGTAATTTCATTTAAAAACGAACCCATTGGTGGGCCGAACTGAGCTCACCAGTGGGCCTGATTTGGCCCCCGGACCTCAAACTGAAGCGAAATAGGCTGAATATGTTAGCTTTGCTGCATCTGTTTAAGGTTGTGTGTGCGAAAGTGAGCTAAAGTTCATCTTTAGGTGATAAGCCTGGCTCTTACTTCAGTTCCTCCTCCTCAATGAAGCCACTGTTGTCCTGGTCAATGATGAAGAAGGCCTTCTTGACCTCCTCGGAGGATTTGGCGGCCAGTCCGCATGCCTTGAAGAAGACCTTGTAGTCGAAGGAGTCAGCAGCTGCAAACACACATTTCAACACAATCAGCACCCAACCAGCAATCCCAGCGGTGAAAACTGTTCACACCCGGGGTTTCACACGATCTCAGTCCAGTTCGTTTCTCCGATAGACGACTTGAAGTTGTATTTAGACTGACGAATGTGTGAAAACCCTGTTGAGAACACAATCTGTAGGCGGAAAGAAGCTCACCTGCGCAGCCGGCAATGGCAGCTTTCACATCAGCTTCATTGAGGACACTGGAGAAGGCCATTTTTTTATATTCTTGGGGAGCTGCGAGACAAAACAGAAAGTTAGGATGAGCATCAGTAAACAGCTGCACATTAATTTCAATGTCAACCTAAATGACTTAACCCGCGTGGCTCAGTTTGAGTGTTTATATAAATCAAACAGAAGTTTTAACGGTTGAAGCAATGAAGCTGACAAAGCATTTCCTGATCTAGAAATCTCTTCGGTCACATTTGCTGCTGGCTAGAGAGCTTCTCTTTGCCTATAGGGATGGACCACAGCGCAGCGGTGACTTTGATTCAATGTGTTATCCTGCACTGGAGCACTGATGCTCCTGCTGGGAGGCTGCTGACTCACAGAACCACAACCTGCTGCCACAAATTAACAAGGCAGCTGAAGACACACAGCGCTGCCAAATATCTATTACATCCGGTCAGGAGGCATAAATACAATAAACCAATCGTCATCCGCAAAAACGTTGATCCTCTGACATCAAATTGTCTCATTTGGCCCCCTTTTAGTTTTAACAGTCATCCTGCGATCCATGTATTTTCAGGCTATGTTGCTTCCATTTCTCCTACAGTTGATGGTCCTCGTTGATCTCCTGTCCTAAGTCCTTTTTCCCCCCACTCCCAGAAGTCGGTGTAGCATCCCCACTCACCTTGGCGCTGCGTTGAGGTGAGTGAAAACCAAGGCGGACTAGGAGTGAATGCCAAAAGGCCCGTTCCCCTCTCGCTTATATATCCCCGAGCAACACCATTTACAGAGCTTTGAGTTTCAGTATCAGGTACCGAGATGCGCGAGTTTCGAAAAAATGTGTCTACTGGTCCGGACCTATTTTTAGATGAACAAATGAGGATGCTACCATGTGTGCTGAGGCCTATAGCTAGATGTGTGGAAACACGAGTGGATCCGCTGCCTGCTCACTTGACGGCACATGTTGCACTTTTTTTTTTTACGATTTACAGACAACCCCTACAATGCTGATTTTCACGCTACAACTTGTGCCTGGGTGTGTGGATTCAATCGATGGGTACACGTGAAGATGCAAGCCATGCGTTAAGCTATTTATTCAGGGGCGGGGTGATAAATGAAGCGAACACTGCTTTGGAAGTTTTTAATTTCCGTGGATGTAGAATGTTTGTACATGATATTTTTCATTTCATCCTTTTCCAATAAATTCTATATGGTTCACTTTTCTTTATGAGTTCATTCGTGTTGATTATTATTTTTATTATTTTTTAAGGAATGCAGCTGCGACACCATCTGAGGTGGTCTCAGTTAGATATGTGCAGCCTCATACAGGATCAAGTGTTCTTCTGTAACATGAATGTACCCAAAGCATAAGGTACAGTATCTTTACGTTTCATCGAACCTCCTCACCCTTGGCTCGAGTTTCATGTGCGCCAGCACCCTAACAGGGACAGGACTTTGGGACCTGTACTTCCAGATCCCTGTCCTTAGTTGGAAACGGACCAATCATCAAAACTATTTTTTGCATTCCTTGATTGTGTGCATGAGCAAGATGGCAGTTTAACAACTTTGTGATAATGACGAATATTTCTGTCTGGATGGATCGGCAGTAATCCGAGAGCCTCCCACAAGAAAGCAGCACTGGAATAAGAGAAGCACTGCCATTTAGCCATTTAGTTTTTCTTTTTAGGACTTATAGATTTTAATTACCGGTAGGGTAAATTAAAACAAAATTAAGTTATTTATTGGAAAATATTCTGTATCAATAAATCTGCATCCCAGCTCTTTTAAAAAAATTTCTTATAAATATTAAGTTTACAATTTGAACTTTAGTTTCCCTTTTTTTATTTTTTGTTTACCGGTACCTTCAGTGTGTACCGTCACTGAATATTTGTGTGTAAAAGTACTGTGGAGCCACAGGGTTATGCTTTAGGTTACAGGAAGCTTTCTGTTGCTTTCTAATCCTCCAGCTGTCACAGCTCAACACATGTGGCACACTTTGGGAAACCAAAATTATTATTCGGGGATTTTGGATTATTTTTCTGACAAATCTGGGCCTTCAGGGAACCTTAAAGACACAGGTGTTCAATGCAATCAATTACCTTAATGTCCAGTATAAAGAATAGAGATAAAAGACCACAACACAAGTATATTACAACTTAAATTCATTTATTGGTCCATTCCAGTACTCGGTTGATAAATAGGTTGATAAAAAGAAAAAGACAGCTGTGGACAGCTGTGATGCCTTTAATTCAGGAGATCACAGAACTCTGTGGAGGAAAAAAAAAGACAAGTCAGGACTCGCTTTTTGCCAACCGTAGTAGTTATTCATTACTGAGATCTTTTTCTTAAAGTACCGTAGGCTGTTCAAATATAACTTTATATAGCTTTGTATTTCTTTTTTCATTTGCAAATAACTTTTATTAGATGTTTAGACCTTCCATCCCGATTTTGCCATCCCCATCTTTGTCTCCTGCAGCCATCAGGGACTTTGTTTCAGCCCCCGTCAGCTCTCTGGCCTCCGAGCAGAAGTTCTGGAGGAACAATCTACAAAGTAAAAGAAAGAATAAAATATGTACTTGTATATGAACGTACATGTGCATACTTATCATGGAGTTAGAGGAGGTTTTGGAACAAGCACCCGACTTTTAAGGATTCAAGGTTATTTATTTGTCATACACACCACATGTGGTACATGTGGTGGAAATATAATTGTGTACACAGGGTCCCAGTTACATCCAACAAAAGTATTAAAATGTAAAGAAAAACAGTAATAAGATCTAAGATATGAACTAAGAAAAACATTAATAAAAATGCACTAAGCACTATAGCATAAAAAACAATACACCGAACAGCAGCTCAAACATGAGTCTATGCGAGAAGATGAGCACGAATGAACACAGCAACGTGAAACAGATCAGCAGCAACATGAAACAGATCAGCAGCAAAAAGTGTGTGCGTGCTGGGTGAGTGGGGTCCTTCATGATGCAGGTGGCCCTGTTCCTGCATCTGGAGGTGTAGATGTCTGTGATGGTGGGGAGGCTGACTCCAACATCTTCTGTGCAGCCTTCACCACTCTCTGCAAAGCTTTTCTTTCTGCAGCTGTGCAGCCTCCATGCCACATATTTAAAATGTATTATTTTAAAAAGAGACACCATCTGGATATTATATGATTTCATGCAATATAATAAATGAAATATTCTTGAGCAGGCCCCTCATTTCTGAGGGTCATCATCCACCATATTTTTGTTCAAATAATAATGATTCTGTTCAAAACTGTTAAATTCCCAGATAAATTCACAGAATAAAAGCGTGTCCTGGTTTAACAGACTTGCTTTAGGTGCTTAACCATCAGGTAGGTTAAAGTCACTCATTAAATCATGTTGTTGGATTTGTGGCTTTTTATTTTTTTATTTTTACAGGAATCTGAGAAGACGTTTGCTGTGAATCGTTTCTTTACAAATGAACTTGAGTGGATCCAAATCTGATCTGTTTTCATACAATAATAATAATAATAATAATTAATTCAATTTATAACGCACTTTTCATTACTGAAAATCTCAAAGTGCTAATGATCTGTTTTCATACAAACCTTTCAAATACTGTAAATGTAAGGCAGCAGAAGTCACAGGGCTGACCAATGGACTGGATTGGTTTGAAGGGCAGATTGCATATTTTATTTCATTTTATTTTATTTTTCCAAAAGCAGGAATTGAATGAAAATCTACGAGTTACAAAAACAGTGCATCAAGCCTGTGGAAAGCTTTCAGCAAATAGCCATAATTTAACTTGTAAATTTACTTGTTTAATGATCTTAAAATGAATGCATGTTCACATTTATCCATTCAATGTGGTTTGTGCCCCCCACGAAGTGAGAAGGTGCACGGACAAAACACAACCGTCCTTACTTCAGCTCCTCCTCCTCGATGTAGCCGCTCTTGTCCTGGTCCAGGACTGTAAAGACTTTTTGTCTGTCTTCCTCAGACGAGCCGGTCAGTCCCACTTGTGAAAAGAACTGCTTGAAGTCAAACTCGCCCGGGGCTACAGGAGCAGAGAGAAAGAGAACGAGACCAGAACACAGGCGAGAGGTCAATAGTGAATACAAGAAAGGACGACTGGTGGGGATCTGAATGGAGATGTCGCTTTAAGTCATTCGCTCAGATGACTTTCATTCTTCGGCTGATGACATTTACCAATAAACACTCTGCAGCACATCTATGTTGTGTGCTATTGAAACAGCCGAAGCACAATGGAAACTGTCCCAAGGCTCTAATGCGAACATGAGTGCTGAAAGCTCTTAAGTCAAGAGGAACTTCTTCTCAGGTGGATAATAATTAAAAGAGAATTCGCACAATGAATGAATCAGTTCAGAGTTGTATCTTCTGATGAAGAAAATAAATCTTACAGGAAAGCAAGAGACCTTTGAAGTAAAAAAAAGAAGTATTTGATTTTTTTACTGGAGCATGCACAAAAACACCAGATAAGGTTTGAATGTAATTTTACTTAAAACATGTTGGAACAGAACAGGAACAGTTCATTTATCCAGTAGAACCGCTGCTCCTCCACATCGAGAGGAGCCAGTTGAGGTGGTTCGGACATCTATTTTGTAAATTAACCTTTATTTAACCAGGCAAGTCTCACTGAGATCACAGATCTCTTTTGCAAGAGAGGCCTGGGTCTTAAGGCAGCCTAACATGCATGCTTTTGTTCTGTGGGAGGAAACCGCGGAGTACCCGGAGAAAACCCACGCAAGCACGAGAAGAACATGCAAACTCCACACAGAAAGACCCCAGGTCCAACCGGGGACTGAACCCTGGACCTTCTTGCTGTGAGGCAACAGTGCTAACCACTGATCCATCATGCTGCCTGCTCCCTGGGCGCCTCACTAGGGAGGTGCTTGGGGCATGTCCGACAGGGAGGAGACCCCGGGGAAGACCCAGGACAAGCAGGAGAGACCAAGTTTCTCGGTTGGTCTGGAGACGCCTTGGAGTCCTCCCAGAAGAGCTGGAAGAGGAGACTGTGGAAAGAGATGCTCAAACTGCTGCTCCCTTCACTTCAGAACAAGTGGAAGATAATGGATGGATGGATGGATGGATGGATGGATGGATGGGTGGATGGAAGGATGGAACATTCCCAACAGGCAGGTTTTCTTGACTAAAGGACAAATCATTGCTGACATTTTCTTCTTCTTGGAGCAAACGATTGAGCTCTGTATGTCTTGCCATGCAATTGCTAAAAATAAATAATTAAATCCCTCGGCACGCGCTGACTTTTGCAGCTCGTGTGATTTGGTCATCCCTGTACGAACACTGAACGGAAACACTTGGGTATCCGGTTGGTAACTGGTCTCCTGCCAGATGTCTGCCAGGTAACCAGCAGCAGCTTTGTCCCCACTGAACAACTCAACACGCAATACATCCCCCACAGGAATGAGCACTTTTACCCCTCTCTCTGTGAAACACACATCCAAACCTATTTTCTTTTGTGGTTAATGTTTATTTGTGCATCTTCTTGCATTTTGGGTGACTTCCCTGACTCACCTTGACAAGCCTGAACTGCAGCCTTGATGTCCTTGTCGCTCAGCATCCCAGCAAATGCCATGGTCCTCTGAGGCTGCCTTAGGGATGCAGAGATGCAAACGCCCAAGAAACACAAAGTGATGGAGACTGAAACTGGTGCAGGTGGTGGTCCTCGCCGTCGGATGAGAGTCTTTGTCAGACAGAACTAGTTAGAGCTGGTGGATAAATTAAATATGACCACGATGGATCTGATTTGTTCCTTAATATTAGCTGCAACAATTTAAAGAGCTTAATTTGTTTTACACTAGATGAAATTGCCTTCTAATAAAGCAGTGCTGCCTTTTTAAAATGTGAAATAGAATTCACAAAACTTTATGAAGCCATCTCAAAAACAGATATGTTTTCCACCCCTTCAAAATCAAAAGGACACTGGTGTTTATGTGTTGCAAACACTTGAAGTTGCACAATAAATGTAGAAAAAGCGTGAGACTCACCGTGCTGCAGGTTGGTCTTGGAGCAGATGATGTGCAGATCTCTGCCTCTCTTGCACGCTTTGTGCTGAAGTCACGGACTTTCTCGTGCAGATTTGTGATCCAGACTGCAAGGAGCAACCTGACGTATATGCCCTCAAACCCGGGGAGATTTCCTCTACGCAGCAGAACGCCTCCTCCCCCCACTTCATCAGTTAATCAGAGCAGATAATTCATGTCATTCATTGGCCTACTGTTTGGTAAACTTGCAGACGTATCAAGATTACAGTAGAAGTCAAAGTGGATGTTCATGGCACATTAAAAAAACACTCAAAGATGAGTTTCACTTCAATGCAAATTAATGCTTTCTATTGTATTTTAATTAAAAAAAAGTAATGAAATGGTATGACACAGGGGTCTCTTCACCCTCGGTGGAGTTTCTTTCAGTAGCTTGGGCCAGAAATATCAAATAAAAGTTGTTTATGCACAATATGTCAATGGGAAAGGCTAGTTTTTTTGGGTGATATGTGCAAAGACTTTTAAGTGATTTAATTTATGAACGACTGAAAAAAGTCCAGCATATTTTTCTCTCATTTAAAATATTACAGCCTATGACATTCTGAGATAAAATGCTGTGTCGTAGTAGAAAAGACACATTCTAGACAAGAGCTCTGTACACAATTTTGCCATTAATTATTGGAGTCAGCTCTGTTAGAAAAATATCGGATGAACCACTGGGTGGATTTTATTGAAACGGTCAGCAAATAATCGGTGAATGTACAAATGAGTGATTAACCTAACCATATTCTGTGACCTGCAACAGTTCATGCAATACGGTCACAATACACGGTGGTCACAGAATATGGTGTAACATCGGTTCGCAACGCGCTCCAAACAGGAAGTTGATTCATTTTCTGTTCTGTAACTGCAACGTGATGACGTCACTACGACTACTCGACTTGAAATTAAAAAACTCGATATAGGTCCAAGTAATCAACCTGTCGATTACTCGAGTAGTCTATAAAGCCCTACTTGTGACTTGTCCAGAGTGTCCCCCGCTTCTCGCACAGATGCTGGATATGGGCACCCGTGACCATGTGACCCGAAAAGGAAGCATCGTTTGAAGATAATGAATGGTTGGATGGATGGACGGCTATTAATCAATTTCACAGATGTGCTAAAGTGTGGTGTGAATGTAGCTGAAAGGTGTTCACACAACACATATTGCAAGTGTTTTTGCAAATCTGGACAATATTCATGAGGGACAAACTTTGTTTTTTGAATAGGTTGCAGACCCCTGACTAAGAAATATCAAGTACATGTTTTCTTTATTTTGTTTTGATAATGTGTCTTTTTATAAATACATTTATAATTTTCTATAAACCTTTACGAGTTTCCTGAATATAACATTCCAGTGTGAAAAAACAACAACAACAACAAAGATCGCAAAATTAAAGCCTGCATCTCTTTATTTGATTTATTTTGTAAATTTATTCATTTCAAAGTTAAAAGAACACAAAAAATACTATTTACAACATAAAAAAAATCAAACAGTATATGAAATGAAAGGAAGCGTCTGTTCTATGAATGGCAACCATATGGTTTGGAGTCAATTAATAAATTAGCCATTACAGTAGTTCATAATTAATAAACAATCATCATAGGTGTGGGTCGTCTTCCTTGTTGTGACTTCAGGACTTTTTGCAGCTTCACTGGATTTACAGGCCGGGCAATAAAACTCGAAGCTGATTGGCTAAGAAAATTCAATGCCGAATGTATCCTCACTTCTATTGGTTCAGGCACTTGTCAATCATTCAAGGTGTTACGCCTCGTTCCGTGACGTGACGTTGTACAGGAACATGGCGCTTTGGAGGAGAGGTGTTTTACGAAGCTGAAGTTAGCTTCCGATTCCAGCTTCCGATTCGGCAAATGACTAAAGGGACAGTACAACTAATTTTTCAGTACCTTGAGCGGGTTTAATCTGCTCTAGCTCAAAAACCTACAACACCTAGACTCTTCAAACCAGGACTATATTATTCTAGACTAATAGAAGAATATATAAAACTAAGTTTGAGCTTTGTGAAACGTTTTGCTGATTTGTGAAACTTCCACAAAGTTTGTTTTTCATCATTTTTTCTCTACTGGACCACATTAGACCTGGTCCAGGTCAAAAACCACAACACCTACACTCTTCAAACCAGGACTATATTATTCTAGACTAATAGAAGAATATATAAAACTAAGTTTGAGCTTTGTGAAACGTTTTGCTGATTTGTGAAACTTCCACAAAGTTTGTTTTTCATCATTTTTTCTCTACTGGACCACATTAGACCTGGTCCAGGTCAAAAACCACAAGACCTACACTCTTCAAACCAGGACTATATTATTCTAGACTAATAGAAGAATATATAAAACTAAGTTTGAGCTTTGTGAAACGTTTTGCTGATTTGTGAAACTTCCACAAAGTTTGTTTTTCATCATTTTTTGTCTACTGGACCACATTAGACCTGGTCCAGGTCAAAAACCACAACACCTACACTCTTCAAACCAGGACTATATTGTTCTAGACTAATAGAAGAATATATAAAACTAAGTTTGAGCTTTGTGAAACGTTTTGCTGATTTGTGAAACTTCCACAAAGTTTGTTTTTCATCATTTTTAGTCTACTGGACCACATTAGACCTGGTCCAGGTCAAAAACCACAACACCTACACTCTTCAAACCAGGACTATATTATTCTAGACTAATAGAAGAATATATAAAACTAAGTTTGAGCTTTGTGAAACGTTTTGCTGATTTGTGAAACTTCCACAAAGTTTGTTTTTCATCATTTTTTGTCTACTGGACCACATTAGACCTGGTCCAGGTCAAAAACCACAAGACCTACACTCTTCAAACCAGGACTATATTATTCTAGACTAATAGAAGAATATATAAAACTAAGTTTGAGCTTTGTGAAACGTTTTGCTGATTTGTGAAACTTCCACAAAGTTTGTTTTTCATCATTTTTAGGCTACTGGACCACATTAGACCTGGTCCAGGTCAGAAACCACAAGACCTACACTCTTCAAACCAGGACTATATTATTCTAGACTAATAGAAGAATATATAAAACTAAGTTTGAGCTTTGTGAAACGTTTTGCTGATTTGTGAAACTTCCACAAAGTTTGTTTTTCATCATTTTTAGTCTACTGGACCACATTAGACCTGGTCCAGGTCAAAAACCACAACACCTACACTCTTCAAACCAGGACTATATTATTCTAGACTAATAGAAGAATATATAAAACTAAGTTTGAGCTTTGTGAAACGTTTTGCTGATTTGTGAAACTTCCACAAAGTTTGTTTTTCATCATTTTTTCTCTACTGGACCACATTAGACCTGGTCCAGGTCAAAAACCACAACACCTACACTCTTCAAACCAGGACTATATTATTCTAGACTAATAGAAGAATATATAAAACTAAGTTTGAGCTTTGTGAAACGTTTTGCTGATTTGTGAAACTTCCACAAAGTTTGTTTTTCATCATTTTTAGGCTACTGGACCACATTAGACCTGGTCCAGGTCAGAAACCACAAGACCTACACTCTTCAAACCAGGACTATATTATTCTAGACTAATAGAAGAATATATAAAACTAAGTTTGAGCTTTGTGAAACGTTTTGCTGATTTGTGAAACTTCCACAAAGTTTGTTTTTCATCATTTTTAGTCTACTGGACCACATTAGACCTGGTCCAGGTCAAAAACCACAACACCTACACTCTTCAAACCAGGACTATATTATTCTAGACTAATAGAAGAATATATAAAACTAAGTTTGAGCTTTGTGAAACGTTTTGCTGATTTGTGAAACTTCCACAAAGTTTAAAAAAGCTAAGTCTGGTCCTCTGGACATTCAAAAACAAAACAAAACAACGCAAAAAAAATGTAGAAACGTTTCGTCTTTCGTCCGAAAGACTTCCTCAGTCTGAGTTGCTGTGTTCAGCTCAGTCTTATAAATAGCACCCTCCCACAGTGGATCAACCAGTTGGCTGATGACAGCCTGAAACCAGCTGCTCACATGATCAAGGAGGGCCATCAGCCTAACAGAGGACCAGACTTAGCTTTTTTAGATTTTTCTACCTGGATTATTGAGCATGCATCAGAGTATTCCACAAAGTTTGTTTTTCATCATTTTTTGTCTACTGGACCACATTAGACCTGGTCCAGGTCAAAAACCACAACACCTACACTCTTCAAACCAGGACTATATTATTCTAGACTAATAGAAGAATATATAAAACTAAGTTTGAGCTTTGTGAAACGTTTTGCTGATTTGTGAAACTTCCACAAAGTTTGTTTTTCATCATTTTTTGTCTACTGGACCACATTAGACCTGGTCCAGGTCAAAAACCACAACACCTACACTCTTCAAACCAGGACTATATTATTCTAGACTAATAGAAGAATATATAAAACTAAGTTTGAGCTTTGTGAAACGTTTTGCTGATTTGTGAAACTTCCACAAAGTTTGTTTTTCATCATTTTTTCTCTACTGGACCACATTAGACCTGGTCCAGGTCAAAAACCACAACACCTACACTCTTCAAACCAGGACTATATTATTCTAGACTAATAGAAGAATATATAAAACTAAGTTTGAGCTTTGTGAAACGTTTTGCTGATTTGTGAAACTTCCACAAAGTTTGTTTTTCATCATTTTTAGGCTACTGGACCACATTAGACCTGGTCCAGGTCAGAAACCACAAGACCTACACTCTTCAAACCAGGACTATATTATTCTAGACTAATAGAAGAATATATAAAACTAAGTTTGAGCTTTGTGAAACGTTTTGCTGATTTGTGAAACTTCCACAAAGTTTGTTTTTCATCATTTTTAGTCTACTGGACCACATTAGACCTGGTCCAGGTCAAAAACCACAACACCTACACTCTTCAAACCAGGACTATATTATTCTAGACTAATAGAAGAATATATAAAACTAAGTTTGAGCTTTGTGAAACGTTTTGCTGATTTGTGAAACTTCCACAAAGTTTGTTTTTCATCATTTTTTGTCTACTGGACCACATTAGACCTGGTCCAGGTCAAAAACCACAACACCTACACTCTTCAAACCAGGACTATATTGTTCTAGACTAATAGAAGAATATATAAAACTAAGTTTGAGCTTTGTGAAACGTTTTGCTGATTTGTGAAACTTCCACAAAGTTTGTTTTTCATCATTTTTTCTCTACTGGACCACATTAGACCTGGTCCAGGTCAAAAACCACAACACCTACACTCTTCAAACCAGGACTATATTATTCTAGACTAATAGAAGAATATATAAAACTAAGTTTGAGCTTTGTGAAACGTTTTGCTGATTTGTGAAACTTCCACAAAGTTTGTTTTTCATCATTTTTAGTCTACTGGACCACATTAGACCTGGTCCAGGTCAAAAACCACAACACCTACACTCTTCAAACCAGGACTATATTATTCTAGACTAATAGAAGAATATATAAAACTAAGTTTGAGCTTTGTGAAACGTTTTGCTGATTTGTGAAACTTCCACAAAGTTTGTTTTTCATCATTTTTAGTCTACTGGACCACATTAGACCTGGTCCAGGTCAAAAACCACAACACCTACACTCTTCAAACCAGGACTATATTATTCTAGACTAATAGAAGAATATATAAAACTAAGTTTGAGCTTTGTGAAACGTTTTGCTGATTTGTGAAACTTCCACAAAGTTTGTTTTTCATCATTTTTTGTCTACTGGACCACATTAGACCTGGTCCAGGTCAAAAACCACAACACCTACACTCTTCAAACCAGGACTATATTATTCTAGACTAATAGAAGAATATATAAAACTAAGTTTGAGCTTTGTGAAACGTTTTGCTGATTTGTGAAACTTCCACAAAGTTTGTTTTTCATCATTTTTTGTCTACTGGACCACATTAGACCTGGTCCAGGTCAAAAACCACAACACCTACACTCTTCAAACCAGGACTATATTGTTCTAGACTAATAGAAGAATATATAAAACTAAGTTTGAGCTTTGTGAAACGTTTTGCTGATTTGTGAAACTTCCACAAAGTTTGTTTTTCATCATTTTTTGTCTACTGGACCACATTAGACCTGGTCCAGGTCAAAAACCACAACACCTACACTCTTCAAACCAGGACTATATTGTTCTAGACTAATAGAAGAATATATAAAACTAAGTTTGAGCTTTGTGAAACGTTTTGCTGATTTGTGAAACTTCCACAAAGTTTGTTTTTCATCATTTTTTGTCTACTGGACCACATTAGACCTGGTCCAGGTCAAAAACCACAAGACCTACACTCTTCAAACCAGGACTATATTATTCTAGACTAATAGAAGAATATACAAAAATAAGTTTGAGCTTTGTGAAACATTTTGCTGATTTGTGAAACTTCCACAAAGTTTGTTTTTCATCATTTTTAGTCTACTGGACCACATTAGACCTGGTCCAGGTCAAAAACCACAACACCTAGAGCAGGTGATTTTATGCAAGTACAACAGGAATTTGTTACAGGCAGACTAAAGGGACTAAGATTTTTGAAAAAGAAAAAAAAATCCAACTCAGAAGACAAAGAAAAAACAGAGACATCAGACACACTCCCATTATCCCAAGAAGAAAAATGGAAAAAGAGAAGTTCTTCTCGAAAGAGAAAATCTAAGTATTTCAGTTCACCCCCCCAACCAAGAAAGTTAAAATAACTCAAACACAAAAAGGATGCTGTCCAAAATGGGGAGGGGAAGGAAAGCTTGGAAATGAAACAATAACCATGACGAATACGTGCACAATTGACAATCTCCTATACATCTTACATTTAGCAATCAAAAGAAGACCAGGAATTCAAGATGACTTAGAAAAAGCTTCAAAACATGACGTGTGGGTGTCAACTTTGCTTCAGGTTGACAAACTTTTTCAGAAGAAGGATTGGGCACAGGGCAAGTTATTGTGGCTCAACCAAATAGGAAGATTTGAAGGACAGTCATGGGACGCATTTGGAACCGAAGAGGACATGGTCACATGTAGACTTCAATTTCTACAGTCTACACAAATAAGACAAGAATGCAAAAATCCATCCTGTCCTGTTGTAACACGGGTGTACAACACCATCGAGATTGTGTGAGTTTCATATATTTCAATAATTAAAAATTGTTTTTGTTTTAATACTGAATCACAAGCAATCATAACCCTACCTTCAGAGGCTTGAGTATAAGTATTGATTCAAAACTAATATTACACACTGAACATTGGTATGTGTTATGTGATGTTTTCAAAGGTGTGATGATTTCAACACCTTAAGCCAAGATGGACATTTGGAGCAATGAGACTATCAAAGTCCCTCCATGCCACAGGTTTGAAGCGAGCAATTAACAAATGTCATTGCTGATATTTAAAAAATATACTAGTACCATAAAAAATAGCAAGAGCATTGATTGTTTTTGTTTTGATCTGCATGTTTTTATTTTTTTGCAGTTGCCCTGATCCCTGCACTGAAAAGGTGGCAAAACATGAACGTGCTTTTTTGCATGGACTTCCCAGTGTTATACAGTACTGGTGTCAATAAATCACAAAGGACATGTTTCTGAGAAGCTGTATCCAACAGCCCTACCATCCATTTTGTCAGTTCTGGAAGGAAAGTAAGACTTACATTACATACACCATCATTTTGTCACAACATATTACTTGGCACTGAAAACATTTTAATCAGAAAATGGCAACAAAAAAAAAGTATCATATATGTACAGGGAACCCCCGACCTACGACTCCATCGACCTGCGAACCACGGGACCTACGAACGAGTTAAAGTAGAAGAATACCATCGACGTACGGCAGAAAATATGTGACCTACGAACGAACCAAGTTAAAAATATATAATCGACCTACGGCACACGACCTACGAACGAGCCCCATTACAGGTATATAATCGAGCTACGGCGAAACTGCGTCACAAAACGGCAATCGGCGAGGTGGGGGAGGGGATTGCCTTTGGCTGTTGCTGGTTGGGCATGGGCGTGACACTGCGCATGGCAGTGGAAAAGTACCGCCAGCGAGAGGGGGGGGCTGGGCTTCTGGCGGATGTACACACAGCCGCATTGCAGCTGGCGGCGGAGGGATCCGTACAGGTAAAGCGGTAACTATTTAAAGGGCTGCGGCCATTTTGTGCCTCGTGGTTTTCCACTTTGATTGATGAGAGAAGAGAGTTACGAACAGCGAACTAAGAACAACGAAGAACGACGACGAGAGAAAACGAACAACGTACAAACAGGTACAGTAATAAATTTTAATTTACAGTAGCAGTTTTAGACTAAAGCGAACGTTAGCACGTTAGCATTAATTTTAAATTTTGCTCCTTAGGAATTAGCACGTTAGCTAATTTTCGACGCTACTGTATTTTTCGACGGGTCATCGAACGGGCAGGTACGGTCGTACTCAAAGAAATCTTTAGACGAAAGCAAATGTTTGCATTGATTTATGAACGTTAGCATTAATTTTAATTTTTGCTCCTTAGGAGTTAGCACGTTAGCTCGTACGAAGAATGGCTCCAAAGAGACCTGGAAAGTCCGCGGCCGCGGCAGAGGGGAAAAAACCTCGCAGAACCATCACGCTGGAGACGAAGGCTAAAATAATAAAAATGTCTGATGAGGGAATGACGCCATCTAAAATAGGAGAGAGGCTAGATTTACCGAGGTCGACTGTGGGGACGATAGTGGCGGACAAAGAGCGCATTTTGCAGCAAGTCCGTGCTTCGGCCCCAATGAAGTCCACCATCATAACTAAACAGAGGACGGGTAGAATAGTAGAGATGGAACGGTTGCTTGTGCTATGGCTGGAGGACAACACGCAACGCCGAATACCAGTTGGCATGTCGGTGATTTGCGAGAAGGCGAGGAGGATCTATAACAGGCTGATAGAACTTGGGACGAGTGAGGGAGGTGCAGGGGAGCAGGGGGGTGCGGGGGGGCAGGGGGCTGCACAGAGTGATCAGGGTGAAGGGACGTCCTCCTCCCAGAGTGATCCGGGTGAAGGGACGTCCTCCCAGAGTGATCCGGGTGAAGGGACGTCTTCCCATAGCGCAGGAGGAGGGACTTCAAGCGCAGGAGGAGTGACTTCAAGCAGCACATCAGGGGAGTTGGATGGACCAGAGACCTTCACTGCATCTAAAGGATGGTTTGATCGTTTCAGGAAAAGAAACAACTTCCACAACATCAGAGTGCAGGGTGAGCATTTAATTTCTCATTTTTATTTTTTAATAATGCAGGTACAGTACAGGTAGTCCACGACTTACGATTGTTTTTTACATTTTTTTTCCCTTTTATTACAGTGTTACAACAGGTTAACCGTGTCATTTTGTGTGCATTTAGGTGAGGCAGCAAGTGCTGACCACGAGGCAGCTGAGGCATTCCCAGCAGAACTGGCTGAGATCATCAGGGACGGTGGGTACACTCCCCAGCAGGTCTTCAATGTGGATGAGACAGGGCTGTTCTGGAAGCGTTTGCCAGACAGGACCTACATCAGTAGGGAAGAACGAACCGCACCCGGCCACAAGGTCGGCAAGGAGCGTTTGACCTTGCTGGTGGGGGGCAATGCTTCGGGTGATTGCAAACTCAAGCCGTTGTTGGTGTACCAATTTAATAAACCCAGGCCCTTCAAAAATGTTGTTAAATCTACACTTCCTGTTTATTGGGCGTCTAATAAAAAGGCTTGGGTGACGCTGGAAGTTTTTACAAATTGGTTCAACAACAACTTTGTTCCAGAAGTGAAGCGTTTTTGCAGTGACCAGAAGATTGCCTTTAAAGTCCTGCTAGTCTTGGACAACGCTCCAGGACACCCCCCTACTCTCACCACGTTGAACAGGCATGTGAAGGTGGTGTACCTGCCTCCCAATACCACCTCTTTGATCCAGCCAATGGACCAGGGGGTTATTAGTACGTTTAAGGCGTACTACCTGCAGCGAGTCATCCGTGCCGCTTTGGAGGCAACGGAGAACTCTCAGACCCTCACGCTGAAAGACTTCTGGCGTAAGTACAACATCCTCGATGCTGTGCACAACATTGGCCACTCCTGGGATCGTGTTACTCCACAGAACATGTGTGGAGTCTGGAAGAAGCTCTGTCCAGAGCTTGTTCAGGGGGTACACGATTCCCAGGAGGTGGACCGTGTAATCGAGGATGTTGTGAGGATGGGCAGGTCACTGGAGCTCGAAATGGACCAGGACGATATCCAACACCTGCTGGGTGCATCAGGAGAGGACCTGTCCCCAGACGACCTGATTCAGCTCGACAGGCACGTCCTGGATGTGGAAGTTGAGGAGGAGGAGGAGGTGGAGGTCATTCCTCCGACCTTCACCAGGCAGGAGATGGTGCTGGGCTTTCAGGAACTCCACAGCTTCCTGGCGAGGATGGAGAAGCAGGACGTGGACTGTGAGAGGTTCGCCAAGGTCCGTCGGGGTGTCCTCAATGAAGTTGCGTGTTATCAGCAGATCCTGGATGATAAAAAGCTAGAAAAGGTGCAGAGCAGCATGCTGCAATATTTTACAAAGGTCACAGCACCGCCTCCAGGATCTGCTGATGCACCAGCTGAAAGGCCATCCAGTCCTCCTGCAGCAAGCCAGGAGGAGGCCTTGGACATCCCAGCGGACGAGAGGCCATCCAGTCCTACTGCAGCAAGCCAGGAGGACATGGACAGCCCACCATCTCCCCAGTGAAACACGCCGCCGCCCCCCCCCCGCTCCCTCCCTCCAGGTACAGCACGTACTGAAATGAAATTTTTTTTTTTGGAGTTGTCATGTTACACAAATTAATGTCATCTGTCTCTGCTTATGTTCACAGCCTTCCTCCTCCTCCCCCTCCTCTTCACCAACTCCACCATCCCATCACTGACCTGCCCACCCTCACATCCCAGCACAGCAACGTCAGAAAGGTACAGCAAAGACGTGTTAATTTATTTTCTCTTTTTTTTTTTACTTACATCTACACCTACTGTAATCATCACCTCTCTCTCGACAGCCTCCAAAGCGGCACGTCCCCCTGGTCCATCCACACACCTGCTATGCACCACACCACACACGTAAGGAGAAGTTGTTGTTGTCTGTGTTGTTGTTATCAGCAGGTGTTCACGTCTGTGTGTGTTTGTGTTTCAACAGATCCACTTGCTGTTTCGCCTCATGGAACAGCGTCGGGTACCACGTACCCGTGCTCCTGCTGCTCTGCCTCCAGCCTCCTGCTCTTCCTCCAGCCTCCTCCCTGTGCTCCTGCTCCACACACCACACCACACACGTAAGGAGAAGTTGTTGTTGTCTGTGTTGTTGTTATCAGCAGGTGTTCACGTCTGTGTGTGTTTGTGTTTCAACAGATCCACTTGCTGTTTCGCCTCATGGAACAGCGTCGGGTACCACGTACCCGTGCTCCTGCTGCTCTGCCTCCAGCCTCCTGCTCTGCCTCCAGCCTCCTCCCTGTGCTCCTGCTCCACACACCACACCACACACGTAAGGAGAAGTTGTTGTTGTCTGTGTTGTTGTTATCAGCAGGTGCTGACGTGTGTGTGTGGTTGTGTTCCAACAGTTCATCCGCGTGTTGATCCACGTCATGGTGCTACTGGTCCTCCAGCCTCCTGCACCTGCTCCAGCCTCCTGCTCTGCCTCCAGCCTCCTGCACCTGCTCCAGCCTCCTGCTCTGCCTCCAGCCTCCTGCCTGTCCTCCTGCTCCACACACCACACCACACACGTAAGGAGAAGTTGTTGTTGTCTGTGTTGTTGTTATCAGCAGGTGCTGACGTGTGTGTGTGGTTGTGTTCCAACAGTTCATCCGCGTGTTGATCCACGTCATGGTGCTACTGGTCCTCCAGCCTCCTGCACCTGCTCCAGCCTCCTGCTCTGCCTCCAGCCTCCTGCTCTGCCTCCAGCCTCCTGCTCTGCCTCCAGCCTCCTGCCTGTCCTCCTGCTCCACACACCACACCACACACGTAAGGAGAAGTTGTTGTTGTCTGTGTTGTTGTTATCAGCAGGTGCTGACGTGTGTGTGTGGTTGTGTTCCAACAGTTCATCCGCGTGTTGATCCACGTCATGGTGCTACTGGTCCTCCAGCCTCCTGCACCTGCTCCAGCCTCCTGCTCTGCCTCCAGCCTCCTGCTCTGCCTCCAGCCTCCTGCTCTGCCTCCAGCCTCCTGCCTGTCCTCCTGCTCCACACACCACACCACACACGTAAGGAGAAGTTGTTGTTGTCTGTGTTGTTGTTATCAGCAGGTGCTGACGTGTGTGTGTGGTTGTGTTCCAACAGTTCATCCGCGTGTTGATCCACGTCATGGTGCTACTGGTCCTCCAGCCTCCTGCACCTGCTCCAGCCTCCTGCTCTGCCTCCAGCCTCCTGCACCTGCTCCAGCCTCCTGCTCTGCCTCCAGCCTCCTGCTCTGCCTCCAGCCTCCTGCCTGTCCTCCTGCTCCACACACCACACCACACACGTAAGGAGAAGTTGTTGTTGTCTGTGTTGTTGTTATCAGCAGGTGCTGACGTGTGTGTGTGGTTGTGTTCCAACAGTTCATCCGCGTGTTGATCCACGTCATGGATGAGCCTCTGGTGCTACTGGTCCTCCAGCCTGCCTCTGGTGTCCTGCATGTTGCCTCCATCCATAACCTTTGTGTCGTTCTGCATAAATGACTGCTGCCAAAAACCAAAAAAACTTCATGTGATGCACAGACCTGCTCACATCAGGACCACAGACCTGAACTGACACATGCCTGAACTTACAGCTGGCCTAAAATGCTCACAACATTCATTGTTGAGCAATGGCTCAGCAGTTCCATCAGATGCAGGTTTGATCATGAGAACAACATCTGTCTACCTACACTTCGGTCAAAGTAAGACAATTTTGATTCATTTTTCTGCTGCTTCTCGCTTTTTCGGAGTTCATGGACTTCTTTCTCATGCACATGGACACTCATCAACGCAACGTGCTCATGTGTGATTGCTGACATCATTTTGCTGATGTGGCTCTCTGATTTGCTGCTGTTTTGCTGTGAAAAGCTGCACTTTGACAAGTGTTCATGTGTGATTGTTGACATCATTTTGATGATGTGACTCTCTGATTTGCTGCTGTTTTGCTGTGAAAAGCTGCACTTTGACAAGTGTTCATGTGTGATTGTTGACAACATTTTGCTGATGGGAATCCCTGGTTTCCTGCACTTTGACAAGTGCTCATGTGTGATTGTTGACAACATTTTGCTGATGGGAATCCCTGGTTTCCTGCAGGTTTGATGTGAAAAGCTGCACTTTTCAGAAGTGCTCATGTGTGATTGTTGACATAATTTTGCTGATGGGAATCCCTGGTTTGCTGCAGGTTTGATGTGAAAAGCTGCACTTTTCAGAAGTGCTCATGTGTGATTGTTGACATAATTTTGCTGATGGGAATCCCTGGTTTGCTGCAGGTTTGATGTGAAAAGCTGCACTTTTCAGAAGTGCTCATGTGTGATTGTTGACATAATTTTGCTGATGGGAATCCCTGGTTTGCTGCAGGTTTGATGTGAAAAGCTGCACTTTTCAGAAGTGCTCATGTGTGATTGTTGACATAATTTTGCTGATGAGATTTCCTGCTGATTTGCTGCAGTTCTGATGTGAAGTTACTGATGTACAGGTGTTTATGGATGCATGTGTGGTGTAATTGTTTAGATAAGTGCTTGTAAATAAAGTTCTGTGCATGTATATAGCCCAGTATGTCAGTGTCATGCTGTTAAATGTGGGCGCGGCGGTCCGTTAGCGGTATTTCCGCGACCTACGAACAGAATAGCGACCTACGAACGAGACGCTACTTTCACCCCCCACCTACGAACGGATCGACCTGCGAACGGTTCTTAGGTCCCAAACTCGTTCGTAGGTCGGGGGTTCCCTGTATATATATATATATATATAGCGTTATACAGTATACATATTACATCAAATATGTATACTGTATAATATTTATAGCGTATGACTTTTGGTAGTTTTGTAGTTTTTACGTTCTGAAATATTTAGCTTGTCCAACCATGTTTTTCAATAATAATAAACAAAGACAAAGGTTTCTGAATCGCTCTTAGTCTGGCCCCAAACTTAGTCCCCACAAACATGGCTACTGGGATCACTGGGACACGCAAACACCTCCACCACGATAAGGTGGCGATTCAACGGGGTGATGTGAGTGTGTATGTTGTGTGTGTGTGTTGTGTGTGTATATGTTGTGTGTGTTTATATGTTGTGTCTATGTGTGTGTTGTGTGTATATGTTGTGTGTGTGTTGTGTGTGTGTCTATGTTGTGTGTGTGTTGTGTGTGTGTATATTGTGTGTGTATATGTTGTGTGTGTATATGTTTTGTGTGTGTGTGTTTTATGTGTAAGTGTAATGACCAGCGAATAAATTAGTCTAAGTGTGGGAAACCGGAGTCCTCGGGGAAAAACCCACACAGCACCATGGTAACAGTGTTCGGCTGCCATCACCGCGCTGCTCTTTTTTTTTTTAAATCACTGTTCTGTGTTGTAAAGTTGTTTAAATGTTGTATGTGTGTGTTTGTGGTGTGTGTGTGTGTGCGTGCGTGCGAAGAGAGGAGCCTTCATGTGGAAGCGTTCTTGTTTTTCTTCCAACTTCCAGGCTTTCCGAGACCGAAGAAACGTCTCGTTCTCTTCCAGAAAGAGTTCTTCTTCTCTCTGGGCGGGACCGAAGCCTGAATCTCTTCGCTGAGCTGGTTGAGGAACGTTTTTGACACCAATTTAAGCGCCTCAACATCCAAGTCGTTGCTGACTTTGAGTTGGTCGAAATATGTTGACATTTGTTCCAGCTCTTTCTTCAGTTTGGCCTCTGCGTCTTTGGAGACCTTACGCAGAACCTGGATCTCCTCGTTCATGGCCACTTTCAGAAGATCCTTTTGGCGCTCATTTTTCGTGGCCTGATCCTGCAACGTCACAACCTGCTGGTGAAGTGAGGCAACTACCAGTTGGTATTTGTTGCACACTTTATCACTTACCAGCTTGGCTTCATCCAGCAGCCGCTGAAGAGCCTCCATTTTCTCTTTCTCCAGCCGGATTTCGGATGAAAACTTTTCTTGGCTCATGGCGTGAGCCGCTTTGAGCTGCTCATAGCATGTTGACATTTGCTCAAGATCGTGTTTCAATTTCCGCTCTGCGTCTTCTGAGATTGTACGCAGAGCCCGGATCTCCTTGTCCATAGACAGTTTCAGAAGATCCTGTTGTAACTTGCTTTCCGTGGCCTGATCTTGTAAAGCCACAACGTGAAGACGGAGTGAGGCAACTTCCACTTGGTGTTTGTTTCTCATTTCGTCATTTGCCAGTTTGGCTTCATCCAGCAGCCGCTGGAGAGCCTCGGTTTTCTCTTTCTCCAGCCGGAGTTCAGACGAAAACTTCTCTTGGCTGTTCACGTAAGCCACTTTGAGTTCCTCGTAGTCCCTCAGAAAGAACTTCAAAGACTTTCGTTCAATGGTACTATGTACCTTGGAGTCAATCCTGGCAGAACTTAGAGTTTCTGGATTGGAATATCTCTCCAGTCTCTCCATTTCTTCATTAGCCAATTTGGCTTCATCCAGCAGCCGCTGGAGAGCCTCGGTTTTCTCTTTCTCCAGCCGGAGTTCAGATGAAAACTTCTCTTGGCTGTTCACGTAAGCCACTTTGAGTTCCTCGTAGTCCCTCTGAAGGAACTTCAAACACTTTCGTTCAATGGTACTATGTACCTTGGAGCCAATCCTGGCAGAACTTAGAGTTTCTGGATTGGAATATCTCTCCAGTCTCTTCATTTCTTCCTCAACCTCACCCACTTTCTGAATAAAAAATTCCTTGATGTGGACCTGTTTTTCCAGCCGAGCTTTGGTGTCTTCAAGCTCCTTCAACAGCTGGTTCGCACGATGGTGCTCGCTGAACGACCTTCCATTAGACTCGGTGAGAAGGGCGTTCAGCCTGTCGATCTCGTGAGAGACAGACCGTTGCCCCATCTGGGCTCCGTGGTTCCTGACTTGTTGTCTTGGATTGGGTCTTCTCTGATAAGACATTTTCCAAAATTCACTGCCAAAAACGTGCTACACTAAAACGATGCTTCTCTGGGAAGTGTTTGAAGTGATATGAGCTTCTGAAGCGCGTTCTGGTTTATAAACATGATGGCATCCTTTGATCTATGTGACATCATCATGTTCATTGATGATGATGTGACATCATCATGTTCATGATGATGTCACATATACATCAATGGACCTTTTTTCCATTGATGCCTCCTGTATGTTCTGCTTTTTGTTTATTTTTAAAATTAGAATATGTTTTTTGTTTGTTTAATTTTAAAATTACAATTGCTTTTTTTATTTGTTTAGTATTAACATTACAATCTTTTTTATTTATTTAGTTTTAACATTAAAATCTGTTTTTTATTTGTTTAGTTTTATAATTACAATTAGTTTTTTATTTGTTTAGTTTTAACATTACAATCAGTTTTTTTATTATACAGCAAACCCCCTACTTACGACTCCATCGACCTACGAACAACGGGACCTACGAACGTAAATATGAAATTACTGTATTAAAATTATTATTATTTTTTTTTTTTTCTTGTGTGTGTTTAAATGTTCTTAATTTCATGTGTACATCACTTTGTTGCAGCTGTGGTTGTTTTAAAGGCTTTAACACGGGAGCTAACACAGGTCTGGAGCAGCTGCAGTGGCTTGCCGGCCCCCGCGCTGCTCGGCCCGACAACAATCAACGCATGGCAACCTAAGATGTCTGCTTTGACCATCTCAAAGTAAGAAAATATATTTTTATTTATTCTGTAAATGTGAATAGCAATGTTTAACATTACAGTACACTACTGTACAGTACCTGCTTATGTGTGCGCACGCTCCGTTAGCATGATAATAAAAAAAAAAAACAATTTTCACCCCCTACCTACGGCAGAATCGAGCTGCGAACCGTTCTTATCTCCCTAACTCGTTCGTAAATCGGGGGTCACCTGTATATTATATATAATATATATATATATATATATATATATATATATTATATATAATATGTAAACTGTATAACGCTATATATATAGCGTATATATATATAGCGTATTGTTACGGCTGGCTCAGGCCGAACACATAAACGGGACACAAGACACAAGGAGGCAGAAGGTAAATTAAAAAGCTTTATTGAAAAACTCCCCGACTCCTCCCTCCAGGTGCGGAGTGCACCGTCTTCTGGCACAGGGTCAGGAAAAAAGCAAAGATTAGACAAAGTGCAAATAAATGGTGGACGAGAGTGAGTCAGCCAAAAATAATATAACGTCCCCAGCATCGGCCCAACCCATAAAACAGGGCCGTCGCAGCCTGTCTGGAGACGGACTACCTGACCAAAAGGGAACCCTAGGGGTAAAAGAAAAACGATATAACTGGACTACTGATCTCACTCTGTCATTAGGCCAACAAACAAAAAGCTCCAAACAGCTCCAAACTCCAAAAGGCTCCAAACAGCTCAAAAAGCTCCAAACAGCTCCAAGCTCAAAAATGTTCCTGGTTAAACCAACTTAAACTAACCACACAGGTCAGCATCCCTGATATCAATTATCATTAGCAGGATCCTAATGTCATCAATGCAGCCTTCAGCTACCCAGTGCACTAAGCACAACAAAAGTCAAATGATGAGCAAACATTCCTAAGTGCATCAAGCACAGTCAAACTCCACAAACAAATGAGCTGACACAAATGCAACTAGCAGTCAAGACCAAACATGAGCTAGTAGCCACACTTTAAGTGCATCTAGCAGTCAAGACCAAACATGAGCTAGTAGCCACTCTTTAAGTGCATCTAGCAGTCAAGACCAAACATGAGCTAGTAGCCACTCTTTAAGTGCATCTAGCAGTCAAGACCAAACATGAGCTAGTAATTACTCACCAAGAACCTTCTAAACAGAAGATCAGACTTCAAGACAGGGGTGGGCGGAGAACACCCCCACACAGTACCATACAGTACTCAAACAGCTCAGCAAAAGCAACCTCCTCTGAGCTCACAACACTCCGCATTCAAGCACAGTCAACTTGAAGTATATATAGGCGTGGCTCTCAGGTGTTCCTGGCTGAACACACACAAGCCTGATCACAATCAGACTAATTAACCACACAAAAGCATGACTGCAGTCAACATACATAAGAACTAAAAGGTGTCAGCATTGGCAGCTTCCTCAGGATATGTAACACCTCCACCACCAGTGTTTTTGTATGGGGGAAAATGTAGTCTTGTGAGGACACCGGCTACATAACAACATACAAAAAACAAGTTAGGGCAGAGTATTCAAAAACGAGAGAGGGCACAAGGATCGCAAGATCCACCAACATAAACACCAGATAACATTTAAAACACTCTGAAACCATAAAGGCGTCCTTTGTCCCGACTCACTCTATAAGGGTGTTGTTTAATAGGTTTTGTTTCACCCACATCGATATCATGTTTTAGGATATCGGTCTTAGAAGGGACATCAGAAAATAAACAGGCGTTAGAAAATATCAACTGTCTTAGTTCATCCCTTTTCTTATCATCTAGGTGGGAGAACAACAACGGTAGGTTCTGGAGATAATGCGAATTTAAGAGCTTGCCTTCAAGAATTGCAGAAGGGGAACTGTCCACCTCCTGGTCAGCACTGGAGAGCTCCTTTTGGGGCTCTACATCTTCGGCTACTCTTGGGTCATCACAGAGGGGAACAGCTAACACGCTAACCCTCTCAATGTATGGTTTCAACATGTTGATGTGACAAAGACGAGTAGTACGCCTCCTCTCTGGAGTAGAAACCAAATAGTCACGTTCGTTTAGCTTCTTCTGAACGACATAAGGTCCACTATAACGGGCCTGTAAGCTACTACCAGGAATAGGAAGTAGAACTAACACTTTGTCACCCTGTTGAAACACTCGTGCTACAGCTTTTCGATCAAACAGGGATTTCATTTTAGCTTGTGCCATCTGTAGGTTAGTTTTAGCTATTTCACAAGCACGTACTAATTTGAAGCGGAAGTCACTTACATAGTCTAACAAATTCTTGTCAGACTTCTCACATACCCACTTTTCTTTTAACAGCCTTAAGGGACCACGAACTTCGTGTGCAAAAACCAATTCAGCTGGACTGAAACCCAAACTCTCTTGAACTACCTCCCGTATAGCAAACATCTGGAGATGCACTCCCTCATCCCAATCTTTGTTGAATTCCAGACAATATGTACGTAGCATGGTTTTTAATGTTTGATGGAATCGTTCAAGGGCACCCTGGCTTTCTGGATGGTACGCAGCTGAACAGGTATGCTGGATGTTTAATTGTTTCATGACCTGTGAAAACACTCTTGACATGAAATTGCTGCCTTGGTCAGTCTGCACCACCCGTGGTAACCCAAACAACGAGAAAAACCTGGTTAACACCTTTACCACCACTGGGGTTGTTATTTTTCTTACAGGAAAAACTTCTGGGAAACGAGTGGAGGCACACATCACAGTAACTAAGTACTTGTTTCCAGCCTTTGTTCTGGGGAGTGGTCCTACACAATCCACTATAACTCTCTCAAAAGGCTCAGCAATAGCCGGGATAGGAAAAAGAGGAGCAGGTGGGACTGTCTGGTTCGGTTTTCCAGCTATCTGACAAAAATGGCATGATTTGCAATGAAGTACGGTATCCTTTTTTAAACCTGGCCAAAAAAAATGATGCAACACACGGTCGTATGTTTTTCTGATACCGAGGTGACCTGCTAAGGGACTGTCGTGTGCCAAACGTAAAACTTCTGGACGATACAGAGTAGGAAGAACAATCTGTTCTACACTACGCCACTCTTCATTAGGAGAGGCTGTCAAAGGAGTCCATTTACGCATCAAAATGCCATCATTAAAGTAGTAACCATTACTCAGTGTGTCAGGTTTGTCAGGTTCTGTATCAATAAAACATGATGTTAAACTAACATCGCTCTTCTGAAGATTAATCAACTGTTCCCTAGACCATGAGAGTCTTACTCCCTCTAAAGTGTTCTCCTCAGAGCTCACTGGGGTCTGGTCAGTTTCAGAACTGAAAAAACTGTCACTCAGCTCAACTTCTTCAGCTTTCTCCTCCTCCTGTTGTCGTTTAAGAGCTGCACGAGTAACTGCACAAGAGGTGAAAACATTAGGAAATGTGCGAGCTAAGTTATCTAATTTAGGGGACAACACTGGAACAGGAGTCACCTCTGGAGTGACTAAAACACGACCTCCAGCCAAGTCGTTACCCATAATCATGGAGATGCCTTTTATAGGAAAGTTTGGACGCAGTCCTACCACAGCGTCTCCTGAACACAACTCTGACTGAACCACGATCCTACATAAAGGAACATTAACTTCCTGCATGTTAAAACCACAAATGGGAACTCCAGCTTCCATCTCAATAACTTCATCTCGAGGTAAAATATTGTCCAAAATGAATGACTGTGAAGCGGCTGTGTCTCTGAGTATTTTAACAGGTATCATCCTTCCTGATGGAGATGTAGATATAAACTAGGGATGTCCGATAATATCGGCCTACCGATATTATCGGACCGATATTGGCATAAAAATGTAAAATCTCTACATATCGGTATCGGTTTCTCTTCCGATAACAAAAGCCCGATAATTCACATTTTATTTAACAATGAAAAATTATAGTAGGCTGTATATTTTACTTGTTATTTTAGTTGACATTACATGTTCCAAGCTCTTTTACAGCTACAATGTTTAATTTTATTTGTTAAGTCAAATTTGTCCTAGCTATAGTGGGTATTGTCAGGATTATCTCAGGGAGAGCATGATCCAACCTATTTTTTAAGATTTTTTTTTTATAAATATGGCAGTTTTTCCATAACTTCAGTTGAAATGGTTCTTGTTTTCTACAGACTGTTTGCCTATGGAATGTATCCAGTGGGGCAACACAATAAAGCAGACAAAATGTCCCTGACAGGAGATATATAATTTCACCTTAATATCGGTTTGTAATATCGGTTAATATCGTAATCGGAAATTAAGTGTTAAACAATATCGGCATATCGAATATCGACAAAAAGGTCAATATCGAGCATCTCTAATATAAACCCTTCCATTATAAAAGGTTTGAATCCATCACGTTCACAGGTTTCTGTCGCAGATGAAAATGACTGATCTAGCCTTTTAACTGCAGCTACAGGTTTTGGTTCTTTTCTATGTAACTTAGGACAGGTTCTAGTTACATGCCCTTCCTGTTTGCAGTAGTAACATCTTACTGGTTCTTTCACATCACTTTCACGTCGTTCTGCAGTTACATCACGGTCTCTGTGAGGAACAACAGGCCCTCTAAATTTACCATTACCATTGGATCTGTATCTAAAAGGTTGAGAGGAATCAAAACTGGTCTTAACATGACTAGGGCTTCGAGTTTTATCAAAGCTTGAACGTTCAAAGTGTATTTTATGCGTCAGCATGTACTCATCCACTAAGATTGCAGCTTTAGAAACGTCAGACACTTTATGTTCATTTAAATACGTGGTTACTCGGTCTGGTAAATTTAATTTGAAATCTTCCAACAATATTAGCTGCTTCAGCTGGTCAAAATCAGTCACTGCACTCGCAGTACACCAGCGATCAAAAAGTAGTTCCTTTTCCCTGACATAATCAGCATAAGACTGATTATCTACTTTCTTACATTTTCTAAACTTCTGCCGGTATGCTTCCGGAACTAGCTCATATGCACGCAGGATTGCTTCTTTCACGTTAGCATAGACACCACTATCAAGTGCAGAAAGAGATGCATAGGCATCTTGTGCTTTTCCTTTTAACACGCTCTGTAACAATATGGGCCAAACAGTTTCTGGCCACTTCAAAGTACTTGCTGCTCTTTCAAACATGATAAAATACTTATCAACGTCTTTTTCATTGAACGGAGGTACTAAAGAAACATTTCTACTCACGTCAAATTCTCGAACAGGAAACGGAGCAGATCCACGTTCCAGCTCTTTCATACGTATTTGCGTTTCTAACTCTATTTTCCGTTGTTCAACCTCAATCTCCATTCGGCGTTGTTCTAACATGATTTTCTGTAACGTTATTTCCTTCTCATGTTCCCGTTTCTGTTGCTCAAGCTCATGTTCACGTTTCTGTTGCTCAAGTACTAAGTCTCGTTCAATCTCTTTTAAACGTAGTTGTTCCTGAAAATTGTACGGAGAGCGATCTGGGACTTTCGGTGACGTCACAGCTGAAAAAAAACCGCGTTGCTTTAACTCGGCAGCTAACTCGCTTTCCACAGTGTCTCTTTTAGAACGTTTATCTAACGTCAACTCATAATAATCCGCTATACACAAAAGTTGCTCTTTAGTACAGCTAGCCAAAACCTCTACTGTAGGTCGTTCCACAAAACTGTGTAAATCGAAGTCCTCCATGATAAACACAGGAAACGAACTGTGTAAATACTAATGTCCCAGCAGTACGTGAACGCACCACCTACACACAGCACTGGACCCGCCTACGAGTCAAACAACCAGCAGGTTTAGTTAATTAACCCAACAAGGAACACAACAGCTCAAAGATCCAAACGCGGGCTCAAAAATGCAGACAATGTCTCAAAAATCCATACAAGGACTCAAAAAGGAGCAAAAGAATGCAGACAAGGGCTCAAAAGGATTCAAGATCCAGACAAGGAGCAAAAGGAGAAGAAGGATCCAAAATCCAGACAAGGAGCAAAAGGAGAAGAAGGATCCAAGATCCCGGACGAGGCGCCCAATATATGTTACGGCTGGCTCAGGCCGAACACATAAACGGGACACAAGACACAAGGAGGCAGAAGGTAAATTAAAAAGCTTTATTGAAAAACTCCCCGACTCCTCCCTCCAGGTGCGGAGTGCACCGTCTTCTGGCACAGGGTCAGGAAAAAAGCAAAGATTAGACAAAGTGCAAATAAATGGTGGACGAGAGTGAGTCAGCCAAAAATAATATAACGTCCCCAGCATCGGCCCAACCCATAAAACAGGGCCGTCGCAGCCTGTCTGGAGACGGACTACCTGACCAAAAGGGAACCCTAGGGGTAAAAGAAAAACGATATAACTGGACTACTGATCTCACTCTGTCATTAGGCCAACAAACAAAAAGCTCCAAACAGCTCCAAACTCCAAAAGGCTCCAAACAGCTCAAAAAGCTCCAAACAGCTCCAAGCTCAAAAATGTTCCTGGTTAAACCAACTTAAACTAACCACACAGGTCAGCATCCCTGATATCAATTATCATTAGCAGGATCCTAATGTCATCAATGCAGCCTTCAGCTACCCAGTGCACTAAGCACAACAAAAGTCAAATGATGAGCAAACATTCCTAAGTGCATCAAGCACAGTCAAACTCCACAAACAAATGAGCTGACACAAATGCAACTAGCAGTCAAGACCAAACATGAGCTAGTAGCCACACTTTAAGTGCATCTAGCAGTCAAGACCAAACATGAGCTAGTAGCCACTCTTTAAGTGCATCTAGCAGTCAAGACCAAACATGAGCTAGTAGCCACTCTTTAAGTGCATCTAGCAGTCAAGACCAAACATGAGCTAGTAATTACTCACCAAGAACCTTCTAAACAGAAGATCAGACTTCAAGACAGGGGTGGGCGGAGAACACCCCCACACAGTACCATACAGTACTCAAACAGCTCAGCAAAAGCAACCTCCTCTGAGCTCACAACACTCCGCATTCAAGCACAGTCAACTTGAAGTATATATAGGCGTGGCTCTCAGGTGTTCCTGGCTGAACACACACAAGCCTGATCACAATCAGACTAATTAACCACACAAAAGCATGACTGCAGTCAACATACATAAGAACTAAAAGGTGTCAGCATTGGCAGCTTCCTCAGGATATGTAACATATATATATATATATATATATATATATATATATATATATATATATATATATATATATATATATATATATATATATATATATATATATATATATATATATATATATATATATATATATATATATATATATATATATATATATATATAGGAGCCAAGATGGTGTAGTGGCAGGGCTTTTGACTTGGGACCCGAAGGACGCGGGTTCGTGCCCCGGCCACTACACACCTTGGGGTGTCTATGAGTGCACATCTAATCCTCCAGATCCCCGAGCGCGACTACGCTGCTCGCTGCACCACCTGGTGGTGGTTGGGTTAAATGCAGAAGACCAATTTCGTCTGTCAAGTATGGGAACATACACAGATGACAAATGTGACAAATTATTATTATTATATATATATATATAGTATATACATTCGTTAATATTTGCATGACAAGTTGATCTCTGGCGAGTCGAATTACACTACAGCCAGCAAAGACTCTATAAGCAGACTCTGAAGACTTTGGACAAAAAAACAAATCTTATCATCATTGTATAATACTGTATTATGACTTTTAGAGTTGGAAAAACATGATCATGTACAGTACTCAGACGTCATACTTGTACATAAAGTCCTTCGTGGTTTGGCTCATTACTGTTATATATATATATATATATATATATATACACATATATATATTTACTGTATGCATATTATATATATAGATAGATAT
>JBBPBX010013723.1:10955-21478 GCA_038048925.1 Garcialebias charrua
TATGTATACATATATTAGTGATATGATTTTTACACAATCTGTTGGCACTCAGAATACGTGTTGGAGATCTGTCTCAGCTACAGTATCATGAAACCACATTTTACATCAATATCTGTAAAACTGACAGATATAGCAATTTGTGTTTCCTAATGTCAGTTGGCTGTGGCCGCCATCTTGATACATTAAAGGGGACCACAGATGCAAAATTCACTTTTTAATGTTTTTTTTACTCAACTTTGGGTATTTACTTCATAAAAAAACAGTCCTTGTGCCAAAAAAATGCACCCAGTGGTTTATTTACTCTAAGTAGATTTATTTATTTTTGATAAATACACCAGGATTCACACTTCCTGCAGTTATTGACGTCACAGGCCGTAGCCAATCACCTCAAACCTGAGTCCAGCCCCTCACCTAGCAACCCCTGGTTAGGCTCAACCAGAGCCATATAAAGTGAGAGTTGCGACACTTCCATAGAGTTCCGTTGTAAGAATGGAATGCGGAAGTCACGTGGGTCATGGAGGGGGCGATTTGTTCCATGCTCTGTTTAACAGTCTGACTCTGCCTGCAGTAGCGCTCCGTCGCCGCCAGAGGGCGCAGCTCCACAAGGTTTCCATAGCCGTTGTTTGGAACGATTGACCGCCTATCGGCGACATCAAAGAGTGTCGGAACTCTCTATATATATGGCTCTGGGCTCAACCAGAGCCATATATATAGAGAGTTCTGACACTCTTTGATGTCGCCGACGTGGTCATTCGTTCCAAACAACGGCTATGGAAACCTTGTGGAGCTGCGCCCTCTGGCGGCGACGGAGCGCTACTGCAGGCAGAGTCAGACTGTTAAACAGAGCCATGGAACAAATCGCCCCCTCCATGACCCACGTGACTTCCGCATTCCATTCTTACAACGGAACTCTATGGAAGTGTCGCAACTCTCACTTTATATGGCTCTGGGCTCAACCCACTTCTGTATTAAACACATGACTGTTGTTTTTCATGATTTCATCTCATCTTTTGTTTATATGTTCTTAATTTCATGTGTACAGCACTTTGTTGCAGCTGTGTTTTTTTTAAATGGCTTTATAAATAAAGTATAATTGTTATTTTTATGTTTTAGTTCAATTTTTAGTGTATTTGCGATCGCTCCCAACGCGCAGCCGGCAAAAATTAAACGAGCGGACCCCCGGCGTAGGGACCAGCGGCAACGGGACCCTCTTCTGGCGCGATGGAGCGGAGCTTCAACTGTACAGCCTCGCTGCTGCCTCGCAGCAGCCTCGCAGCAGCGAGGACCTTCTCCTTACGGATTAATTTACGGGAGACACTTGGTGAACTTTGTGTTGTCTTGACTGGAACAGCGATAACTCCCAAAATCTCCGCGTGCAACGAGCGGAGCTGGCGAACACCGGAAGAGGAACAAGCTAACATTAGCTTCGGATTCGGGTGGTCTCATGCTAAAAGGAGCAGCAATTGCGGCGCGCTCAGACGGGTTTCGGTAAGTTATCTTAAGCTAGCACTAACAGTAAGTCAAATGAGTAATAAAAAAAGAGCTAATTTTAAAACAACAACACATTACAGATACTGGCTGTTACAGAGGGCGTAAACAGATCGTTGAAGGGCGTGGACTTCAAGAAACCGGTCGTTCAAAACGAAAGTTAAAAATGGCAGAATTAAAAAGGGTATAATTAATTATCTAAGAATTATTTTGTGTATTAAAATGAATTAATATTGTCAAGATAGCACACAGACATAACATAAAAATTTTAAATACCTATATGTGGTCTCCTTTAAAGCTCTTATTCCATAATGACAAACCCATTAATAAATTAACCATGCATTAACTAATTCAATTCAATTCAAAAATACTTTTTAACCCCAAAGGGAAATTAAATGTTGCAACTAATCATCCTGGTTTCATTAGAGTTGTTTTAGATGCGGATGGCTGGGCAAGAAGGATCTCTTGTAGCGGTCCGTCCCACAGCAGATTTTTAAAAAACGGTTGCCGAGGTTGATCCGTCCACCTGGACCCAGCGGGTCTCTCATTCCTCCTGGACAGCAGGTCCACCTGAATGCCTGCCCGATCTCCTCTCTGAGCGATGGTCACTCCTCCCAGCAGCCGGTGGAGCTCCTCGTCATTGCGGACATGCAGTTGAAGGTACCGGTACTGGGGGAAGATCCTGGTTTTCTTGTTGTCATGAGCGTTTCCTGCCAGCTAAGGGATTTTGGTGCTCAGGTACTCGAGCACTGCCACCAGGTTGATGGGAATTCATCTATGGCACCTCCTTTTCAACTCATTTAGGATTTGGGGCTGCAGTTGAGATATTATTTGAGCTTTGATATGTTAAAGGTGCAGTATGCAGTTTCTGTAGAACTGCAGCACTTAGAAATATTTTCAACAGGCAAAGCATTCTGATCCCTCCCCCTCAGAGCCATATGTGGCTCTGCCCCCTTGTGGTCTGTTGAATTTCAAATTCAAGCTCTGTTTTTATTGGCTGATTCAAATTCAAGCTCTGTTTTTATTGGCTGGTTACAAACTCTGTTTTTATTGGCTGGAAAATGGCGGGTCACCTTTTCTTTTTAGAAATGCTTATTTACCACCTGGAGAAGCAAGGGGACAATATTTTTTTTAATTTTTTTTCAGAGATTACCTGGCTAACATCAGTCTGTCAGGAGGTAGTGACAGAGTGAAGAAATATGTTCATAAAAAAAGCTACATACTGAAGCTTTAACCAGCTGCTCCCAGTTATAAAAAACAACAACACCTTGTTGTCATGTTTAGGTATCATAACAAATGTCCAAAAGCAAAAAGGTTTCAGTAAACATCCTTCCAACTGCACAGGATCTGACACCAGAGGAAACAATCATCCAGAAAATAAAAAGTGATTTACATCCAGAAAAAAGGGGAATTAAAGTTTTCAAAAGCAATATCTTAGAATGAATGTAAGCGAGCTACTCCAGCATGCAGCCATCTTGAGCAGCACAATTCTAGAATATTATATTATATATTACCATTTTAATATATTAAAATGGTCACTTTGGTCAGAACTGTGGTCTTTGAGCACTATTAAAAGTGACTCGTGTTCACTCTTGGTTCCTTTGCTCATGTAGGCTCCATCTCTTTGCTTAAACTTGCAAACACTAGTTCTCACAAATCAAAAGGAATACTGTAGTGAACTAGGTTTGCTGCTTTATCATCTGTCGTCTTCCGTCTCCACCAGCTTAATTTAAATTTACTCCAAATATTAATTACACCCCCCCCCCAAAAAAAAAAAAAAAAACCAACAACAACATCTGACATCAACATTTATCCAAAAAACAAACAAAAACCAGTGTGGGCTTCCTCATCTTCATGTTGGTCATTTGGCAATTCACCCCCAATTGTGCACAAAAATGAATGTACCGGTACAACTTTTTGTGTGCTTGTGTGTGCTTGTGTGTGTGCGCACACTCCAGAAGTGGAAGCCACACACACACAAGCTTGCTTCTTCAATAAGGTGGGATGGGTAAGAGCAGGATTATACTCGTGTCTTTCAGCGTGGCTTTGAGCCGTGGGAGGCTGACCCTGATAAATCACAGGCTGTGAGGCAGCGTGGCCATATTTCGCAGAGACAGCCTCATGGCGAGGGCTTCAATTTATGTGGGAAGACTGCTCCAGTTCAGAGTGTGAGATGGGAGCCAAGCAGGCGGACCATGTTACGAGCCTGTCTCAGCAGAGCAACGGCAACAAACAGGACAGACACATCTCTCATGTAACTGAATGTTCTCGACAATACACTGGCAGCTAATGTGTCACATTGCTGCCCTGCAAAACAAGAAGAAGAAAAAAAAGGAGTGATACCATGAATGCAACAAACAAACTGTAGGTGGAGGCAAGAGATGTGAGTCAAGTTGGGCATCAGAAGACTATTTAAACACGTTTCCATTTTCCACAGAACAGTGGTGTCCAAGTGGTCCATGCAGCCACAGAAAATAGTAATAATAATAATAATAATGAATTCAATTTATAACGCACTTTTCATTACTGAAAATCTCAAAGTGCTACACACATTGAACACATTCATAAACCGGTAGCGGCAGACTACCATGCAAGATGCTTTTCCAGACCTACCGGGAGCAACTCAGGGTTAAGTGTCTTGCCCAAGGACACAACGACACATGGCGTGGGGAACCGGGACTCGAACCGCCAACTTTCGGATCGGTGGACGACTGCCATTACCACTACGCCACGGCCGCCCCATAGTCTTATGGATGCAACATGTATGAGCAATCATTCGTACGCTGTTTCCACTATACTTGAGAGACTGTTTTGGTTGTTGAAAAATGTGTTTTCTGGAACAAAATGTCTCAGGTGCAACACAGATTACCATAGAAATCAGTCGCTTACACCCAGGTGTGCTATCTCCTTACCATTTTATCACTGATTCAGTGCTTTTTTCTGACGCAGCAAATCTTTGTTTCTTTAAAATTCATTCATCTACATCTCATGTTGACAAGTTTTCAGGTGAGAGTAAGAGTAGCTACTGTATGTAGATGCTGTGTTTCAGCTTGGTGGTGAAGGCGATGGTAAGGAAGATCAGTATATAACATAATGCAGAAAGTGCTCTTTGTATCATACTCAGAGTTACTGAATCCAGGTGCAGACAGACACAAGGAACTTGGGGGTAAAACTGAGAAACAATTTATTTAAATAAATAACAAAAGGCTGATGTGGCAGCAAACTTACAAAATTAGCAAACTTGGGGAGACATGGAGGTAACCGCAGCATGAAGGCGGTGAAGCACAATCCACGGACAAGGTGGAAACACAAAGAAGTTGAACTTAAAGAGACACTAACGAGACATAATGGTGAACACCTGGGTCGATTCGGATTGGAAACAGGTGAAATAGGTGCTGGCAACATGAACTGGGAAGGCAGGAAACACACATACATAAACATAAGCATCTAAAGCAATAACACAAAACATAACACAGATTTTCACACTTTGTTGAAGTAAACATTTGTCCCAAATTCACTCGACCATCCATTTTTTAAATCATTTTTAGACCAAAACAAAACACAGACGAGATGAATTGCACTTCCTGCAAAAATGCAATGTGAATGCTTGTTGCTGAAGATCTTGCTGTAAAAGCGCTGAAATTAGCTAAAAACAGCTGAAATGATGCTGAAATAGAAGAACACACCTAAGTTAGCAGAAGAAAGCAGAAAAAACATATTTAAGGAATTTGGTTTAAATAAGCAGAAATGAGCACAAAAATTAATTAATAAGCTGGAAAAGCTTAAATGTGGAAAAAAAAAAGAAGAAACAGCTAAAAAGTAGCTGAAAATGCAAGAAGAAGCTTAAAATACCAGAAGAAAATGAATAGAGTATACAGTTGAGCCCTGTTAGGCTAAAGAGGCAGAAATGAGCACAAAAAAGTGGGAACTATCTGAAAAAGCAGAACTTGGCATTACCACCCCCCCACCCCCAGCTGAATAGTAGCTAAAAGCAGAAACAAGCTTAAATAACCAGACATAAGTGGAGAGAACACAATTTTGCTGAATTAGGCTGAAAAAAGTTTAAGAGTGCCTAAAATGTGCATTTAGCTGAAAATGCAGAACTTATCATAAAAGCAGTTGCTGAAATAGCAGAAACAATGAAACTAGCAGAATTAACTTAAAAGAGCAACAAGTTGAAATTAGCAGAAAGAAGTTAGAAGAAGCACAAAACTGTTATAGTTAGAGATAATCTGAAAGGAATACAAAACAGATTAAAAAACAGCTGAAATTAGCCGAAAGTGGCTGAAAAAAATGTTTAACTTTGTACAAAAAATCAGATAGAAGCTGAACCAGAACAAAATATGAAAGGAGCAGTAAAAGGTTGAAACATATCTAAATATTTGAAGGATGTAAAATGAGATCAATTCATTTTCTGTGAGAAAAAAGTGGCAGAACAGGCAAAATATTTATAAAAGATAAAGTTGCACCAATACCAAAAGTCATTGCACTTTTCTCCTGAACAAGCTGAACGTCACAAAAATTGTGGAACAAAAAAGATGCTGAAAAACGTATGAAAGAAAAAATGGATCACATTAGTGTGAATGCTTCATAAACATTCAGACAAATATGTTAAAAAAATGCAACACACTGTCAAATGCACTCCACAGATCTCCATTCAAAACAGTTACAGTGTGTGTAATGTTCACACACTGGATGTCATCAGAAATAAAAGCAGTTCACAAAGACCCACCGAGTTCAAGCAGCTGTCAGAAAGTTTCAGCATAAACTGCCCGCCGAGGCTGCGGTTAACAAAGTCAATATTTGGCAAACGTAGCACAAGAGTCTCAAGAGTTTTGCCAATTATGTTTAACAAGATCAAAGATCTGATAGCTGGCTCAGGCAGACTTGTAAGTACACAAGGTTTATGATCAAATCCAAATTATGAAAATAGGTTCAAAGTTCTTGATCGCTATTTTCATCTTCAGTCATTCAGTGACTTGCTGTCACAAAACTGTAAATGTGTTTACCTCCCTTCAGACTCAAATTCCCATCAACAAACAGTCTTTTTCTAATGCTTCTTTTCTGTAGCAGCTCATAAACAGATTCATTACGCATCTTTTGCAACCAACACAAAACACACAAAAAAAAACAGTTCAGGAAAAAAAAAAAAAGTCCTCCACCAATCCAAATCCCCCCCAGGGGCAAAACAATAGCCTTCATATCTTCAAACAAAATGCAAGTATGCAAACTCTGCTGAAATGTTTTCTGCTGCGCTGCACTGTGCATAGGGATGTGTTTTGCATATCCATTACTTGCCTGTGAACAAGCAACCTTGTGGAACTCATCCGAAATCTGCTTTATTTTTGTTTGAAATCAATATTCAGCTTGTTGCTGGCTCCACGTCTGCCAACAACAGCTTTGCCTGCGGGCAAGAAAACCATCAGCCGCTTATACGAGGAAGACCTTCTCTAATGCTTGCATTACTTAACTTTTGGAAGAAATAATAAAAGGCTCCTCATAGCCAGCTTAGTTCCACATCACTTTAAAGTAATGCTCGTGTGACTGCGTGGTAAATGTTAAAAAATTCAGCTGCTGGTAGGATCACGTGTTCAACATAAAATTGGATTTTTTTTTCGGCTGATGTTAACACGGTATGTAAGTGTAAAGGCAATTTGGAATTTAAAAAAAAAGTGCTTACCTGTCAGCCATCAGCATAAACAGCACAGGAAGAGAAAAGAAAAGGGAGACAAAGAGGAAACAAAGTTAGTCATGAATTTTACACGCGCACTCATTTCCAACTTGTCAGTAACACAAAGTGAGAACGTGTGAACATACAAAATGCCTCTTAGGCATCATTTTTCTCCATGTAGGGTAGAAAACTTCAGAACAAGGCTCTTGTTGACTGGAAAAAAAGTTGAAGCCAAATAATTTCAGATGTCAACGTCACGTTTTCTTGATCCCTTGGCAAGAAAAAATATGGAGGAGAGGCTTGATGGGTAAGGAAGAAGAGTTTAAGATTGTCATAAAGTGGGAATTTGGAAAAAGCATGTGCTTGTTTTTCTACCTACACTGTAAAAAAAAATCCATAAAAAAACAGGTAAATGTACTGTGGAAGTGTGAAGGAATTTTCCGTTATCATTTTTTTTACAGGGGTTTCTCCATTTTTTTTTCTCGCGCAAAGCACCCTGGGAACAAGAACCTTTGAGAAGAAGCGCAAAAGAGGACTCCATTTACCTGGCACCCTAGATTAACAGAAATTTATGTAAATGATACATAAAAAAAACTGTTAAATTACGGGAAAAATCCGTTTTAGGGTTTACGGAAATATCTGTAAAAAAACGGAGAATGTACTGGCAGAAAATTACCAGGACATTTTCCGTATTTTTTACGGATTTTTTTTTTACGGTGTAGCGTGAGAACTCAAGATAGTTCAGATCTTCTGAAGTGGGGTTCTCTGCAAAGACTGGAACAACTACCACCATACATGTCAGCATAACATTTAGTGGTGGTGAAAACATGTTGCCTACAGTTTTATCTAGCAAAGACTGCAAATTTACAAGTTCATTTGCATACATAATTTAATATACGTATCTAAAAACTAAAAACTTTTCTGCCATGACATCAGAATTCATGCTCAATAATCCATGTAACAAATCCAACAAAGTTCAGTCAGGTCATCAGGATGATTTCTCTCTTTTTTTTTTTTGGATGCATTTTATCCTTCATCCAAAGGACTTCATCAGTCGGAGGAGCCACAACAAACCGAGTCCCACAAGCAGCACTCTCACATAGTGGCCAAAGTGGCTCTGCTGCTTGTGGGACTCTGTTTGTTCTTGCTCCTCAGACTGATGAAGTCCTTTGGATGAAGGACAAAAAATCTAAAAATAAATAAAAATAATAAATAAAAGAAACCATTCAGATGACCTGACTGAAATTTGTTGGATTTGGTACCTGGATTTATGAGCATGAACTTTGATGTTTTGAACCACTATGGTTGCTTCAGAGGAGTCGAAGGGAGAGAGGGCGTGCCCCAGAAACCATCTAATCACTAGCAAACTCTTTGGTCCACTATGTAGGTGTGCTGCTTGTGGGACTCAGTTTGTTGGGGCTCCTCGGACTGATGAAGTCCTTTGGATGAAGGACAAAATGTAAAAAACAAACAAACAAACAAACAAAAAACATCCATATACAGTATTCTATTTTTGTAAAAATGTCAGTGTTTGCACATTAATGGGATTTTTTCCATCCCTCAACCTCTCTGTGCTAATGCATTCAAGTGCGAGTCAAGGAAGATACCGGTAAGTTTCGGCAGAACAAGAAAAAGGCATAAACATTTTCTGTATACACAAAATCACATTTCTGCACAGAGCTTTCAGTGTCAAGCAGCTGGATGCAGCTCAAGGTGAGGAACAGCTCAACCTTGCAACACCATGAAACAGAGAAATCTCAAGGGCTCGTTCAACTGGGTTTCAAAACAATCCTTGCACGCAGTATCACCCCCATGCCCATAAAGTAATTTTTGAACTCTACTGTCTAATGAATGCAAGAACCATTCCCTGTGGTCCTCTCTACATCTCTGGCTCTTCTTGTTTTCACTCATAGCCAGGAACCCAAGGCTTCAGTGAAGACAGCTCCTCCAGCTTCCTCCACTATACAACAGGCTTTAAGGCCTTAAGGCAACGCAGACCAAAATCAATGAGTAAAAAGTGAGGGGAAGATTTTATTTTCAGAAAAGCTGAGACCAGGTACATTTATATTTGTTAATTCTAGTTAAAAATATGTGAAAACAGACGAGACAACATGCTAAGACTGTGACAAGAATGAAATTAAAGTTTTAGCACAGCTTTTCCAGTCATTACACCGTTTAGTCTTGACAACTTGCGTTGCTGCTTGATAATAAATTGCCGGTGATTTAATTAATTATAAAGTGGTATTGAATAAAACATTAGGGAAATTATATTTTATTGAATTAAATGTTCACCTTGGCAATTAATCTACATTTATTTGCACATAGCCTGGTTAAAATATGGAAATCACTGGCAGTGGCTGCACTCTGAAGCTACAAAATCTTAAGCACATGTCCCTCCTTGAAACATTATGTTAATGACAGTGGATGACTCTATAATGAACTGTGTCTTTTTTTTATTTTTACAGAACAATAATTTTATGGCTCAGTAACGGAGGCTTTTAGCAACAAGAAGCAGAGTTAAAAAGAAAAAAATGCTTTCAAGCTGGAAATTGTCTAATGCAATGTTGCCAAAAAATACCACGGGCATTGCTGCTGTTCCTTACAGTTCCTTTGAAAAACCTGCTCTGTCAAGGATTTAACAAAAACACATTTAATGCTGGTTTAGGCTTTGTCATTAAATATATTTCTAAAGCACAAATGACAGTATGGAGAAGTCTAGAAACAAATTTAGTCATGCTTTTGAATTGATTAATTGTTCGTGTGTAATATTTAATGTGTGACAAGAAAATATATTTATATATAGTTCACGAGTGAGAGAAGAATGGAGCCAGAGATTGACAGACGGATTGGTGCAGTGTCTGCAGTATTGCGGACTCTGTGCTGGTCCGTTGTGGTGAAGGGGGATCTGAGCTGTAAGGTGAAGTTCTCTGTCAATCTATGTACCTGCCCGCACATGGCCACGAGCTCTGGGTAGTGACCAAAAGAATGAGATTGTGGATACGGGCGGTTGAAACGAGTTTCCTCTGTAGGGTAGCTGGACTCTTTTAGAGATAGGATGTGAAGTTCATTTAATCTGGAGAAACCCGAAGTAGAACTGCTGCTCCTCCACATTGAGAGAAGCCAGTTAAAGTGGTTCAGGCATCTGGTAAGGATGCTCCCTGGGTGTCTCCCTAGGGAGGTGAGACACCAGGGAAGACCCAGGACACACTGGAGAGACAGTGACCGTGTGTCCATCCATTTTCATTTCGAATTTTGAGCTAATTTTTGAAATCTCGCAAATATGTAAATACAAATTAATGCAAAGCAGAAGTGTTTCCATCTACTGACTTGAATCGCATCTACCAAGCCACGCACAGCGTCATTA
>JBBPBX010013723.1:26859-38853 GCA_038048925.1 Garcialebias charrua
AACAACATACAATCATAAAAGATGCGTACAATAAAAAAATAAAAATAAAAAAAGTTAAAATAAAATGGCAACCAAAAGGACAATCAAAAGGGAAAGTAGCAAAAAAAACTGCTAGATTGTAAGGCGGTGTAGAAAACTTTGTCGAGATAATCCATCCCACTCACGGGTGTGGCACATCAAGATGCTATGATTATTGCACAAGTATGCCTTAGGTTGACCATGATAAAAAGCCACTCTAAACTGTGCAGTTCTACTGTATTGTGGGGTCCATGGGGGTCAGAAAACCAGTCAGTATCTGGTGTGAGCATGATTTGCCTCCTTCACAGTTGATCAGGTTGTCGGCTCCTGTGGAATGTTGGTCCACTCCTCCTCAATTGGATATCGTCAGGAACTGGAAGACGCTGTCGTATACGCTGATCCAGAGCATCCCAAACATACTCAATGGGGGACATGTCCAGTGAATATGCTGCCCATGCAAGAACTGAAACGTTTTTAGCCTCCGTGAATTGCATACAGATCCTTGCAACATGCGTTATCGTGCTGAAACATGAAGTGATGGTTGTAGATAAATGGCACAACAACGGGTCTCAGGATCTCGGCACGGTATCTCTGTCCATTCAAAATGCCATCAATAAAACGTACCTGTGTTCGTTGTCCATAACATACGCCTTCCCATACCATAACTCCACCGTGGGCCACTCGATTCACAAAGCTCACATCAGCAATCCGCTCACCCACACAACGCCACACATGCAGTCTGCCATCTGCCCTGTCCAATGTAAACTGGGATTCATCCATGAAGAGAACACCCCTTCCAACGTGCCTTACACCATCAAATGTGAGCATTTACCCATTCATGTCAGTTACAACAAACTGCAGTGAGGTGGAGACCCCGATGAGGACAAGCATGCAGAAGAACTTCCCCGTGACGTTTCTGACAGTCTGTGGTTATGGAAACTGATTGTTACAGCAGCTGTCTGGGTAGCTGGTCTTAGATAATCTTGGAGGTGAAGATGCTGGATGTGGATGCCCTGGGCTGGTATGGTTATGCTTGATCTGCAGTTGTGATGGTCTGCTGGTTGGAGGTATTTGCCAAATTCTTTCAAACGCCTTTGGAGACTGATTATGGTGGAGAAATGAACAATCAAATCATGAGCAACATCTCTGCTGGACAGCAGAGTCACGCTCCTTCTAAACTTGTGGCATCTGTGGCATTGTGCTGTGTGAGAAAACTGCACAGTTTAGAGTGGCCTTTTATTGTGGTCAGCCTAAGGCACACCTGTGCAATAATCATGCTGTCTAATCAGCATCTTGATATGCCACACCTGTGAGGTGGATGGAATTATCTCGGAAAAGAAGTAATGACCAACACAGATTTACACAAATTTGTGAACAGTTGAGAAAAAAAAGGGTCAGTTGTGTACCGGTACATAGAAAGTCTTAAGATTGTTGAGTTCAGCTCATGAAAAATGGGAGCAAAAACAAAAGTGTTGCGTTTATATTCCTGTTTGTTCAGTATAAATACCGGTACAACTCTGTTGCATTAACAACAATAAAACCTGATTTCCCCAACTCAAATCATACTATTATACTATTTTCTACATGCAAAATTCACATCCGTTTTCAAGTTTTTAATCTTTAAACAGTTTCAAATAGTGATTTATTCACATTTAACAACACATAAGCCCATTGTAGACATAAAGCTACACTAATGTCTTGTGTGTATATATATATATATAAATATAAATATCATATAAATATATAGATACTGTAGATATACAGATATATATTTGTATATGTACAAACAAAATGGGTTCTTCAAGTGTACATATAGAAAGAAACATGAATCATGAGGCTTTGTGAGTGTGAAAGCCAAGAAAGAGCTCTTACGTCAGTGGCACTGAGACTGCCCAGCTCTCCGTCCTGTTCAGAGTCTCTGCTGGACTCACTGCCTCCTCTCTGTGAAGAAGGTGTTGCCGTTTGTCCACTGGGCCGGATCCAAACCTCTACACGAGCTCCGTCGCTCCCTCTCCCTTTCCTTCTTACCGATGGACCTTGAGACCCACCTTCATACTCCTGCCTCTTTTTTCGCTCAAGCTGTTCTGTCTATGAGAGAAAAAAGGATGTGTGAACAAAAAGCATTTCCTCTGCCTCAAGTGTGGATGTAACAATAGTGTCAGGGGAATTGATGTAAAGGTCATGGATGTTATCACTTACTCATGTTAAATTAAAGTAGAACCATGTGTGTGAGTTGGAGCGGTTTTGTCTGAACAGAGAGGAGCCTGCAGGAGCACGGAGCCTGTGCACCTGATAAACGTCAAGGCCTCCAAGCTGGAAAGCAGATGTTGTTTTGACCTTGCATCTGCCTGATAAGTTTATACATAAATAGATGCTTCTTTATACTGTCTGTGGGCAGACATTATGACGGGAGCTTCCTGTGTGTTAATTCTAGGGTCCAGAGTGGGGCAAATAAGGATGGAGGCAGGTGTGGGTGCTTCACCTATTGCACCCACACTTTTTATGTTGTTGGTACCAGGAGTTGAACCAGCGATCTTCCGACCACAGGCCCACCTTCTCTAACCTCTATGCCACCATTCCCTCCCTTGCAAGGAGTAAAACTGGGTTGAAAAATCTTCTAATATCTGCAGTGTGGCTTATTTGATAAATGAGATGATGAAATGGTAATTTATCCAACATTTTTGGTCATTTGAGCCGGATTCCCCTGACAAATAGCTCATTGTAAAGATAAATAGCCAAGTAAATAAGATCGTTCATTAAACAAATACTTAATTCACAACTAGAACCACATGAGCATGCAACAGTGTTGTAAAACCAGTTCTATTCATCAAAACACATTTGTTAAAACTTCTGGTCCAATTAAAGCTGCTATATGTAACTTTTCTAACAATATATTTTTAACATATTTCTTCACTCTGTCACTAGACTGATGTTAGAGAGGTAATCTCTGAAAAAAACAAAAAAAAATATTGTCCCCTTGCTTCTCCAGGTGGTAAATAGGCATTTCTAAAAAGAAAAAGTGACCAGCCGTTAACCAGCCAATAAAAACAGAGTTTGTAACCAGCCAATAAAAACAGAGCTTGAATTTGAATCAGCCAATAAAAACAGAGCTTGAATTTGAATTTCAGCAGACCATGGGAGAGCAGAGCCATATATGGCTCTGAGGAGGAGGGATCAGAATGCTTTGCCTGTTGAAATTTTTTCTAAGTGCTGCAGTTCTACAGAAACTGCAGACTGAACCTTTAAGTTCTCCTGATATAATTAACAGTCAAAAGAAAACAATAAAAACCCAAAACACAGTCGACAAAAAGTGGACCAAATTTGAGCCTGGTTTATCTTTAGTTTTTTTTTGCTGTAGCAATCTTTTAGTAAGATTACATAATTATTTTTATCCAGAGTTCCAAGTTACAAAGAAGATCTGAACTCAGATGTGCAGGGTTCTTACACCCTCCTCAAATTCAGACACTTTAAGCATTTTCAAGACAAACTTTCAACCTTTTCCATCCCTCTCTTGTAGCAATAAATAAGTTCTTCAAATGTGCGTTCATACTTTTGATTTTTCCTGCTCGTTTCATGAAATACGGAATTTTAAGTCAAACAACTAAAATTTATCAGAATATTTACAAGAAGGTGAGAAATTAAAGGAAAACAACAAAGTTTCAGGAGGTGCCACTTTTCTTTAGGTGCACTTTGCATTACAAACAAAATGTCTGTGCTAATACGAAATAATAAAATTGACTTGTGACTCCTATTTTTATTAAAAAATATCAGCAATGTAAGATACAAGTGCTTTTGTATTTCATGAAGACAGGCATTTTCTTGAGCCTTTTAAACATTAGGTATTTACAGAATATAAAAACCACAGGCACAGATTCAGAGTGGCAGGTACCGGTAATATTTCTGAATAATCTGGACTAGAAGTAACACAGTGAAACGGTTTACTAATCTAAAAGGTTACCTAATAATTCAGAAACTAATTTAGTTACAAAGTATTAAATTTACATTTGTAAGCATTTTAATTCAAACTGAAGCTTTTAAATATTAAAAACAACACAATAAACACAATTTTCAAGTCTCCAGCACCTGTTTTAACCTTGAACTTGTGTGAAAAAAAATTGTTTGCTGCAGTGGTTCCCAACCGTGGTCCTTGAGGAACGCCATCCTGCATGTTTTAGTCGTTTCTCTGCTTTAACACACTTGATTCAGTGAATTAGTTACCGGTACTTCCTCAAGTTCTGCAGAAGACTGTTAATCACCCATTCATTCAAATCAGATGTGGTGGAGCGAAGAAACGACTAAAGCCTCAGGGACCAGGGTTGGGGATCACTGGTTTACGGAACCACTTTTCTGTAGCTTGAGCACAACTGTCCTGTGTGAATGTTCTCCGTTTGTACCACAGTTACAAGACGTGGATTCATGTTAGAACCAGGGTCTTGTCCAAAGTCATCTGACACAAAGTGTGTCTCTTACCTTACGCTTGGCTTCCTCAAACAAACTCATCAGGCTCTCCTTCGCAGTCAGAATGGGGTTGGAGGCTGCCAAACTGCGCATATAATAATACACAGCATCTAACTTCCGCTTCTGTAGGTTAGATTAGAAAGGAGGAAAGAGAGAAAAAAATTAAAATATGGGGTGGATACTGACAAATCGTTACTCATACTAGTATTGTATTTTTCATTTGTTCAATGTCTTGATGCAAAATAATCAATCATAAAAAGGCTAGACCCATTTACCTAATAGAGCTTTTATATTTTGACCTTTTAACGCTGGTACAGTACAAACAGAATTAATTACATTATTGAATGTTGGCGCACAGAAAATGATCACACTGGGCTAATACATACAACCACTAGAAGAAGAAAAAAAAGTCAACAAATAGCACAGGTGCTTCTGACAGAGGCAAAATAAAGAAAAATTCATTAATGCCACCGTTCTTGTTTTATCAGTTACCATCCTCATACAAACATAGAAGAATAATATTTTAAATGCATGTGCTAGACAGTTTGTTACGAGCTACTTTGTTTTGGTTTTTACCACTTCTAAAATCTGAATCTGCTTCCTGGTATTTTCAGATGTTGTAATATTTGCAATACTGTTGCTGGAATGGTGACAAATTAACTACAATTAACTACAATTAACTACAATCCACAGGGTATTCTTGGCACAAATCATATTTCATTACCTTTCATTACCTTTCATATTTCATTACCTTGTTGTAACTGTAGCTTATGACTTTCAAAGTGTTGGCGTATCACAAACTTAACTAATGATGCCAAGTTAACACTGAGGTCCTCAACATAAGTGTAGAGTCCAAATTGAGCACTCACATTTAAAACTGAAATAATGTGTAGTTCAAAACTTCAATTCAAAAACAGGATATAACATAGTACCATATTCCAAATATAGCATTCTCAGTCACTTACTGTATAAACTGCTAACAGAGCCAGCTGGTTATACGGTCGTCCATTTTTGGGGGCAATCTGCTGGGCTTTCAGGTACCAGCTAAAATAAATTCAAAGTTTAAAGTCATAATGTGCCAAAATAAAAAGCTAATTTTCAGTTTACACTTCTACAGGTGCGTCTCAAAAATTTTGAATTTTGTGAAAAAGTTGGATTTTTTTTCCAAGCATTTCAGAAAATGAAACTCGTATATAAAAAAATATACAAATAGATTAATATATAAAATAGGCACAGAGTGAAATATTTCAAGCCTTTGTGTCTCATATTTTTAATGATTATAGCTTAAAAATAATGAAAAATCAAAATTCAGTGTCTCCGAAAATTAGAATCTTGTGAATCATGTTGGAAACTCCGGGTGCCACACCCTAATCAGCTGATTACCGGTACCGGTAACTTGAAATACTTCTCTCAATGTGTAATGACCCTATATAAAATATAAGTTAATCTGGTGAAAAGTAAACAAGTAAAATCATTTTGTAAAAAAGGAGGCATGTCCTGATTGTTTCCTCTTGGACTCAAAAGTTATGAGAATATGGTGCTAACCATTGTAACCAAACATCTAAAATTAAACTTTACGAACAACCAAAACTGCACCACACGGTTTCTGCAGGTCAAGTCAAAACAGACAAGATTCTCACGTTTGCTTTTAAGCCCACTTACCGTAGTGTTAAAATTTAAGCCCAACATCAAAACAGTTTTTTTGTTTGTCTTTTGCTTCTACTGTCCCTGTCAAATTAAATAACTTCTAGCAAAGGCAAAAGGGAGTGTTGCACTCAGTGTTTTAAATCAGTGTCAACTACTAAGCAGACTAAGGTTTGTCTGGTCAAAAAAAAAAAAAAAAAAAAAAATCAAAAACTAATTTCTTGTGGCTACACTATAGCAGCAGCTAACCATATTCATCCATATCTGCTAGTGTGCATGTTCTGTGTATGAACTGCAATGAATGCCAACCAAATAACAGAAATAGTCTAATTAGTTCCACGCATTATAGAAAAAATATTTTAATGTGAATTTTGTTTAAATTAGCAATTTAAGACTTAAAGGGCCAATTGAAACCCTCCTGAAACAACAGCTTACCTGCGGGCCTTGCCATAGTTGGCAGAGTTAGTGGCTTGTTCCCGATACCGTGCAATATCTCCCTGACAAATCATACAGCGCTGCGCACTAATAAGTGCATATTTCACCTAAAAATCCCAAATCAAACATACAAAACAATTAATTACGTTGGTTGAGGAAAAAAAAAGCAAGGTATAATAATAACAAAGTCCATGCTCAATAATCCAGGTAAACAATCCAACAATTTTCAGTCAGGTCATCTGGACAGTTTCTTTTTTTGGTGCTGAAACGTTTCACCTTACATCCAGAAGAGGGCCGGCACCTGGGGAGGGGGCGTGCCAGAGAGACTACGGTATCTTAGCACCAACATAACTGGTTTGTTCCACTTCGCAGTAAGCTGTTGGGGGAAGAATCAGTTTTGTGTTGTGTGTTTCCTTGACTGATGAAACCTTCTGAATGGAAGGTGAAACGTTTCAGCACCGAAAAAAAAAAAAAACTGTCCAGATGACCTGACTGAAAATTGTTGGAAGGTATAATTTAAATTTTTTTTGCAATATTGACTGCAAGTGTATTACATATAAGTTGATATGTTTAGGATAATACCACATTATAACTTTGACTACAGGTTAAGAACACATACTAAGTACAAGCGGTGTTGATGTACCGTTTTGCGTAACGGACGAGCCCTGATAGCTATCCCATCCATGTAGTCCTTTAATGTGAACTGGTACACAGTCTGCAGCTTCTGAAGCAAGGTGTCAAAGAATAGTGCTCCCTGTAAAAAAGACATTGAAAAGAAAAATGAGCATATAAAAACACTCTTTGCATTCAACATCTGGCCATAGTTAATATGATGTCATTACACTTAAAAATGTTATTAAACCTGTTACTGTAATTGCCTATAAAAAAGCTATACAGTAGGACGGCCGTGGTGTAGTGGTAATGGCAGTCTACCCCTGATCGGAAGGTTGGAGGTTCGAATCCCGCATCCGCCCACCATGTGTCGTTGTGTCCCTGGGCAAGACACTTAACCCCGAGTTAATAATAAATAATAATAATGAATTCAATTTATAACGCACTTTTCATTAATGAAAATCTCAAAGTGCTACAAGGAGCAACAGAATTAAATGACAATAAAACAGACAATAAAACAAATAATAAAACATTTAAAATCAATAACAATATCAGCTAAGATCAAAAGTAGAATCATGAGGAGGTAGAGTATGCTCGGTCGAAAAGAAAGGTCTTCAAGTCGCTCTTAAAGTCAACCACAGACTGTGGGGCTCTTAGACAGTCAGGAAGAGAGTTCCACAGGCGGGGGGCAGCCACACTGAAAGCCCGGTCTCCCATGGTCCTTAATTTGGTTCTCGGAATGTGAAGGAGATTGCTGTTCTGTGACCGCAGCGAACGGGTGGATGAGTATGGAATGAGAATATCCTTCAGATAATCTGGTGAAGTTCCGTGTAAGCATTGATGTGTAATGAGAGCAGTTTTGTACTGAATTCTGTAGGCAACAGGAAGCCAATGAAGGTTATGGAGAATTGGCGTAATATGTTCAAATTTACGAACTCTCAACAAGATCCTTGCTGCACTGTTTTGAATATATTGAAGTTTCTGAAGGTTTTTGCCAGGGATTCCAATAAACAGGGAGTTGCAGTAGTCGAGCCTGGAGGAGACAAAAGCATGGACGAGCTTCTCAGCATCGGAAAAAGTTAGGGATGGGCGAAGTCTGGAGATGTTTCGAAGATGGAAGAAGCAAGTTTTAAACAGATGCTTAATGTGATTTTCAAATGTAAGATTGGAGTCCATTTTTATTCCAAGATTAGTAACAGAGGTGGAGAGGGGGATGTCTTGTCCAGAAAAGGAAAGTCTTGTTATAGGAGATGTTTGTACCTGGTGAGGGGTGCCAATCAGTATGGCCTCAGTCTTGGAGCAGTTTAATTGAAGAAAGTTCTGATTCATCCATGCCCTAATTGCCTCCAGGCAGGCAGAGAGGGCAGTGAGTGAAGATGGAGATGACAAGGTGGAAGATGAGGATGCTCCAGTCCTGATGTAAAGCTGTGTATCGTCGGCATAACAGTGAAAAGAAATGTTGAACTGATTAATAATTTGACCTAAAGGCAGCATGTAAAGGGAAAACAGCAGGGGCCCCAGAACCGACCCCTGAGGGACACCACAGGAGACACAAACTGTCTGGGACGTGGCGTTGCCAAGACTAACACATTCCAGCCTATTGGAGAGGAAAGATTTGAACCAGTCCAGGACTGTGTCGCAGAGACCGACCTCCACATGAAGACGGTGGAGGAGGATATTATGGTCCACAGTGTCGAAGGCTGCAGTGAGGTCAAGGAGGACAAGGATGGAGGGAGAGCCAGTGTCAGCAGCCAAGAGGACATCATTGGTAACCCTCAGCAATGCAGTCTCTGTACTGTGAGCTGCCCTAAATCCAGACTGGAACTTCTCATACAGGGAGTGTTGTTGTAGGTGGTCCTGCAGCTGAGCAGCAACAGCTTTTTCCAGCACTTTAGACAGAAAAGGGAGGTGTGAAATTGGGCGGTAATTAGAAAAAATGTCGGGATCCAAATTAGATTTTTTCAGAAGAGGCCTAATGATGGCGGTTTTTAGAGGCAGTGGAACATGACCAGATTGTAGAGACTGATTTATTATTTGAGTGATAAGTGGGCCTATTGCAGAATGATTGGTTTTTATGAGAGAAGAGGGGAAAGGATCCAGGGCGCAGGATGAAGGCTTCATTTTCTTGATGATGGCCTCCACCTCACTCTGAACAACTTCGTCAAAGCTGTTTAGGGTCCCAGAATGCAGACGGGTGGGTGGCACACTGAGAACGGGGAGGTTGTGGAGCTGAGATCTGATAGTGTCAACTTTGGTTTTAAAAGATGAAAGAAACAGGTCACATTTTTGAGCAGAGTCCTCAAGAGTTTGCTTAATGGGATTAAGCAGACGAGTGATTGTGGAGAAGAGCTGTTTGGAGTTTCCAGGGCAGGTGTTGATGATGTTAGAATAATATTTGGAGCGTGCTTCTTTAAGAGAATAGGCGTATGCTTTTTGATGTTCTTTATATGCCTGCTTATGCACAGACAGACCAGATGATTTTACACGTCTCTCAATAGCACGGCCAGTTGCCTTCATCTTGCGCAGCTCATCAGTGTACCAAGGAGCTGAGCGCGAGAAAGACACCAGTCTTGTCTTTAAGGGGGCGTGTAGGTCCAGGAGCTCCCGAAGAGATTGGTTGTAGTAATCCACAGAGTCATCTGCAGAAGGATGATTGACAGCGGTCAGGGTGTGAAGATCAGCAGACAGAACATCAAGGGAAATGTTTTTAAGGTCACGGAACTGGATGGGTCGTTTTGGATTTGAAGCAGGCGAAGATGAAGGCACTTCCAGGGAGATGACCCTATGGTCTGAGACACCCAGGTCATATACAGATAAGTTATTGATGAGTACAGTGTCTGTAATCACCAAATCCAGAGTATGCCCCCTGCTGTGCGTAGGGGCGTCAACATGTTGAGTGAGATTAAGAGAGTCCAGAAGAGACTTAAAATCTGTTGCCAGAGGTGAAGAAGAATTGTCCACGTGGATATTTAAGTCGCCAAGAAAAATAGTCTTCACAGGGGAGGTGCAGAAAAAAGTGAGAAGGTCATGCATCTCTGAGTTAAATGAAACATGCGGTTTGGGAGGTCTATAAATTAATATAACATTCATCAGGAGTGGGGCTTTGAAGCTGAAAGCCAGACATTCAAAAGAGGAAAAGTCCTGAGAAGACAGATGAGACAATTTTAAATTACTGCGATAAATTACAGCCAGACCACCACCGCGGCCAGTGCTGCGGGCTCTCTGCAGATAACTGTATCCAGAGGGACAAGCTTCATTCAGAGAACTGAACACGTTTGGTTGGTGCCACGTCTCTGTAAGACACATGAGGTCCAAGTCCTTCTCCAGAATGTGATCATGAATTAAACATGACTTGTTGGAAAGAGACTGCACATTGAAAAGTTCTAATTTAATACCAGTTGGAATAGGAGCTTTTTGAACCGGTTTAAGCAGACTGAAGTCCACTCCACGTTTTCCTCGCCACTTCGTGCGCAGAGGACTACAAAGGCCTACAGACGCAGCGTTCTGATGACGCCATCGAGGTGCGACACGTCTCTCAGTCCAGACAGCACTAATCGAATCAGAGTTCGCTTGAGAAAAAACAGTTTTCTTTCGAGAGCTTCTATGGATGTAACGAGGTCTACGCAGAAGTCCCAGTTGTTTGATGGTGGAAATAGAAGGAGGAATGGAGCAGTTGTTAAGTTCAAACAACTGCGAAGCGGAATAGGTCAACATCCACGAGCCGGAGGAGGCTAACACAGAGCTAGCCGCTAGCAGCAGGCCCACGGCTCCGAGAAAGATATACAAGAAGCAGAGAGATGTAACTCGAACGAGCATTACCTTGAAGGAGTACAGGAGAGAGTCCAGAACAGTCCAGAGGACACAGGAAGTTGAGAGAGGCAGCAGGTAAGCGAACAATAAGTGCAGCTACGTGATACTCGAAGCTAAATTCGTGTTGAAGCTAGCGGGAGCTAGCAGCCCCTACTAATATTAAAATTCCGGTTAGACTAGTAAAGTTTACTATCTAATGACTCCAGCAAACAAGTCAAATCTTGGCTTCGCCACGATCTCCCATCCTGAGCAAGCACAATGGCATCAGTGGAAAGGAAAAACTCCCTTTTAGAAGGAAGAAACCTTTAGCAGACCCAGGCTCAGGACAAGCGGTCATCTGCTTTGACCGGCAACTTATGTTTGCAGATCCACAACGCAGTCAGAAAAGACAGTTGCTCTAAAACTAACTAATTAAAACACAAAACTTAATCACAGAAAGGTAGAAAGGTTCAAAGAAAGGTAGAAATGTCCACACAGGTGCTGTACACAGGCTTGCGCCTGCCGCACTCTGCGTTCAAGAAAGGTAGAAAAGTTCAAAGAAAGGTAGAAATGTCCGCGTCCGCTTGTACAGGTGCTGTACACAGGCTTACGCCTGTCGCACTCTGCAGTCGAGAAAGGTAGAAATGTCCAACAAGGCTCGGTGAAAAAAACAGCAGAAAGTAATAAAAAAGGTTTCAAAAAGCAAAAAGTACGAGGAGCAGCGGCAGCCAAGGTGTGCCCGCGTCCACTTCCTCCACAGGTGCTCAGTCACTGACAGGTGCTCAGTCACTGAGTTGCTCCCGGTAGGTCTGGATGGCGCCTTGCAAGGCAGGCTACCACTACCGTTATATGAATGTCTGAATGAATGGGTGGATGGCTGGTATTGTAAAGTGCTTTGGGGCTCCTCACAGGGGGCTGGAAAGCGCTATATAAATAAGCTCCATTTACCATTTTACCATACAGTACCGGTAATAAAGAACTGGCACCAGACATCTGCTCCCTCCATACAACAATGGCTGAATATTGTTAGGGAAATTT
>JBBPBX010013723.1:38990-51944 GCA_038048925.1 Garcialebias charrua
ATATATATATATATATATATATATATATATATATATATATATATATATATATATATATATATATATATATATATATATATATATATATATATATATATATATATATATATATATATATATATATATATATATATATATATATATATATATATATATATATATATATATATATATATATATATATATATATATATATATATATATATATATATATATATATATATATATATATATATATATATATATATATATATATATATACATATATATATATATATATATATATATATATATATATATATATATATATATATATATATATATATACATATATATATATATATATATATATATACATATATATATATATATATATATATATATATATATATATATATATATATATATATATATATATATATATATATATATATATATATATATATATATATATATATATATATATATATATATATATATATATATATATATATATATATATATATATATATATATATATATATATATATAATAAGTGGGAAAAACGGACACAGTAACCACAAATACTTTGTAGACATGAGGAAATTCAACACCATTAACGGAGGAATCTCTAGACCCTAGACACATGCAACAGATTATGTTTTTATTTTATATATTTATTTTGAATATTCACCTTCTTCTTATGTTTTTGAATTAATATTGTAATTAGAGGCCTACTTAGGCTATCATAACCTGGAAAATGTATGCAATATATCGTTGAAATGTTATCCAACACTGAAACTGTTAATAAAAATTAAAGTGTAAAAAAAAAAACGTTATTTAATAGATTTAGATAAAAAAATTTGCTTGTACATCAACAATATAAATAATACACTGCACATATTTAAATTTTAGGAGTGACTTTTTTTGAACAGATCAAAGGAATTGTTAGGTAACTTTAAGTATTTAAAGGGGACCACAGATGCAAAATTCACTTTCTAAAGGAGACCACATATAGGTCTTTAAAAAAAATTTATGTTATGTCTGTGTGCTATCTTGACAATATAAATTCATTTTAATACACAAAATAATTCTTAGATAATTAATTATACCCTTTTTAATTCTGCCATTTTTAACTTTCGTTTTGAACGACCGGTTTCTGATACAAGTTCTGAAGTCCACGCCCTTCAACGATCTGTTTACGCCCTCTGTAACAGCCAGTATCTGTAATGTGTTGTTGTTTTAAAATTAGCTCTTTTTTTATTACTCATTTGACTTACTGTTAGTGTTAGCTTAAGATAACTTACCGAAACCCGTCTGAGCGCGCCGCAATTTGCTGCTCCTTTTAGCATGAGACCACCCGAATCCGAAGCTAATGTTAGCTTGTTCCTCTTCCGGTGTTCGCCAGCTCCGCTCGTTGCACGCGGAGATTTTGGGAGTTATCGCTGTTCCAGTCAAGACAACACAAAGTTCACCAAGTGTCTCCCGTAAATTAATCCGTAAGGAGAAGGTCCTCGCTGCTGCGAGGCTGCAGCGAGGCTGTACAGTTGAAGCTCCGCTCCATCGCGCCAGAAGCAGTGTCCCGTTGCCGCCGGTCCCTACGCCGGGGGTCCGCTCGTTTAATTTTTGCCGGCTGCGCGTTGGGAGCGATCGCAAATACACTAAAAATTGAACTAAAACATAAAAATAACAATTATACTTTATTTATAAAGCCATTTAAAAAAACCACAGCTGCAACAAAGTGCTGTACACATGAAATTAAGAACATATAAACAAAAGATGAGATGAAATCATGAAAAACAACAGTCATGTGTTTAATACAGAAGTGGGTTGAGCCTAACCAGGGGTTGCTAGGTGAGGGGCTGGACTCAGGTTTGAGGTGGTTGGCTGCGGTTTGTGACGTCACAAACCGCAGGAAGTGGGAAACGAAGTGTATTTATCAAAGATAAATAAATCTACTTAGAGTAAATAAACCACTGGGTGCATTTTTTTGGCCTTAGGACTGTTTTTTTATGAAGTAAATACCCAAAGTTGAGTAAAAAAACCATTAAAAAGTGAATTTTGAATATGTGGTCCCCTTTAATGTTTTTTTACTCTACTTTGAGTATTTACTTCTTTAAAAAACAGTCCTAGGGCCAAAGAAATGCACCCAGTGGTTTATTTACTCTAAGTAGATTTATTTTTCTGGGATATAAATGTCTCGTTTTCAAATCCTGCGGTTTGTGACGTCACAAGCCGCAAACCGCAGCCACAACCCACCCCAAACCTGAGTCCAGCCCCTCGCCTAGCAACCCCTGGTGCGGCTCAACCCACTTCAGTATAAAAGACATGACGGTTGTTTTTCCTGATTTCATCTCATCTTTTGTTTAAATGTTCTTAATTTCATGTGTACAGCACTTTGTTGCAGCTGTGGTTGTTTTAAATGGCTTTATAAAGCTGAAATGTTATCTGCTGACCAAACTGATGCAAATCCACCCCCAGCTCCACATGTGCTGGACAAACAGGTCACAAATCGCTTTGACTTCGAATCAATATCTCCCGCTGAAGTTCTAAATGCTCTAAAAACTCTCGACACACGCAAAGCAGCAGGACCTGACAACATAGAACCACTTTTCCTAAAACTAGCTGCAGATTTCATTGCTGAACCTCTTTCCCATATTTTCAATCTCAGTCTCAACACAAATAAAATACCCAAAATCTGGAAATCAGCTTTTGTTCTCCCTCTGCTAAAAGGGGGTGAACCAACAAATGTCAACAACTACAGACCAATTTCAAAATTATGCATTCTTGCCAAACTGTTTGAAAGACTTGTCTGTGATCAGCTAACTGATTTCCTACAAGCAAACCATATTCTATCACAATTCCAGTCAGGATTCAGAAAACAACACAGCACCGTCACTACAGTTCTCAAAGTATTAAATGACATCATACATGCCCTGGACTGCAAACAATTCTGTGTTGCCCTATTTATAGACCTGTCCAAGGCATTTGATACAGTTGATCATAGACTATTGACAAACATCCTGGAACACTCTGGTCTATCAAAACTTGCAGTCTCCTGGTTCACCAACTACCTAACTGACAGAACGCAGTCTGTTCATGTAGCCGGATCCTCCTCTACTTTCTTAGATGTTGTGAAAGGGGTGCCACAGGGTTCTGTCTTGGGTCCCATTCTTTTCTCCCTATACATCAACGATCTTTGCAGTGATCTGTCAAATGCCTCCCACCATTATTACGCAGATGACACCATCATCTATTGCTGTTCTTCCTCCCTCAGCCAAGCTTTCACCTCTCTTCAGGACGCTTTTAATATTATTCAGTCACGGCTGCAAAAACTTAGACTGGTCCTAAATGCCGACAAAAGCAAGTTCATGGTTCTTGCCAACAGAAAGCAGCAACCAGAGAACCCACCTCAAATTGGAACCCAAGAGGGAAAACAAATAGAAATGGTCTCCACCTACAAATATCTAGGTTTCAACATTGACACTGAACTGTCTTTTAAAACCCACATCTCCAAAATGGCCACTAAACTCAAACTGAAGCTAGGTTTCTTCTTCAGAAACAAATCCTGCTTCTCATGCAAAGCCAGGAGAACATTAGTAGCTGCAACATTCATGCCAATACTAGACTATGGTGACGTGCTGTACATGAGTGCTGCATCAAAATACCTACAGTCCTTAGACTCCATTTACCACGGTGCCCTTCGGTTCATTACTGACTCCAGTTATCGCACTCATCACTGTGAGCTTTACGTTAAATCTGGCTGGTCATCTCTCAGCACTCGCAGATACACTCACTGGATATCCTTCATCTACAAGACCCTCCTAAACCTAGTCCCGTCATACCTCACCTCCTTAATACAAACATCACACAGTCATTACTCCCTGCGCTCTAACGATTTAGTCCTCCTGTCAGTTCCTCCTGTCAGAACTGAACTAGGAAAAAGAGCATTCAGCTTCGCCGTCCCCTCAGCCTGGAACAACTTACAGAAAGATCTGAAACTATCAACATTCATCTCTCCTGGATCCTTTATGTCAACCGTAGTAGAAAATGTCATCAAGAAACTTGACCATTGCAGATGTTTCTAACCATTACTTATCCAATATACATGTCATTGTTGATTTTTTAACTTTATTTACACAACCGAGGTCTGTCTGCTTGTTTTGTATATAATGTATATAGAAATCTGTCATATCCTGTTGGTTTTGAACTGTCATCTGTTTACTGTGATTGTAGTTTTCTTTATTTTCTTTTGATAAGTGCAAATGCCTATTGCCAATGTGACGTGTGCTGCTGACCACTTGACCAGGTCACCCTTGTAAAAGAGATCTCGATCTCAACGGGCTCTACCTGGTTAAATAAAGGTGATTGATTGATAAATAAAGTATAATTGTTATTTTTACGTTTTAGTTCAATTTTTTGCGTATTAGCGATCGCTCCCAACGAGCAGCCGGCAGACGGAAAACAAGCATACCGCCGGCGAAGGGACCATCTGTGGGCGGGAGCTGCTGGGAACTGCTGGCTTTTGAGGTCCGTGGGTCCGGTCAGAGATTGCCTCATACGGATAAATTAACTGGAAACACTCAGTGAACTTTGTGTATGTGTCTGGACTGGAGCAGCGATCGTTTCCAAAGCACCGCATGCAACGAGCGGAGCTAAGCGGGCGGTGTGCCGGAGGAGGAAGAGCTATCATTAGCTTCAGATTTGGGTGGGCTAATACCTAAAAGGAGCAGCTAATGGCGGCGCGCGCAGACAGCTTTCGGTAAGTTATCTTAAGCTAGCACTAACAGTAAGTCAAATGAGTAATAAAACAACAACAGATTAGAGATACTGGCTCTTACAGAGGGTGGAGTTAATGTAAACAGATTTTTGAAGGGCGTGGCCTTCAGAGCTCATTATCATAAACAGCCTGTTCAGAACGGAAATGAGAAAAGGCAGAACTAAAAAGGGGATATTTCATTATCTAAAAATTATTTTGTGCATTAAATTGAATGAACATGGTCTGGATAGCCCACAGACATACCATAAAAATTTATAAAACCAATATGTGGTCTCCTTTAAAGACAAAACTACTAAGCAGTTTGTTATCCTAGCTTGTCCAGATGTTTCATGTTTCTTACCTCATCCAGAAGTGTGAGCAGCATGTTCCTGATATCAGGGATGTTATCATACGCAGGGTCTTTGAGCAGCTGCCGGAAGCGCTCTATGACCTGGTAAAACACATTCTTCCACAAAGCCTGATCCACGCTTTGGGAGTCAGAAAACTCGATGTCTATCAAGATGATCCGCTCGTACAGTCCCAAAAGGTCCGATCTTGAAAAAGGTTCAAAAGTACAGTGGCAGTGCTTTTTAAAATTTGTATTTATTTCCAGTCACAAAAGGTTTGTAAACAAATAAATGCTACAAAATAGAGGAGAAAATACAGAAAGCACTGACAAAAACCCCGGTAAATGCTTACCTGAGTTGGGGCATGCGATCCAGTCCATCAGCACTCAGTCTGTCCCTGGAGACAAGATTGCTGAGCTGAAGCTCATGTGCATCAGCAGCCTTCAGCAGCCTCCCCAGCTCCCCTCTGGTTTGTTGCTCTGCCTCTTCAAATGTCAGCCCACCTCCCGCACCTGGCTGAGAATAACCTGCTCCCCTGTAACCCCCACAGAATGGACCGGGGCCTGGGTATATGCCATTAGGGTGGGCCATTTGGTACGATCCTATGTTATAAGGATATGGGTAGCGTGGGCTGGTGGCATTATGTGGGCTAGTGTTGGACACAGGGTAGCAGTAGGGGTTGTCAGAGTTTTGGAACTTGTAGTAAGCCATAGCAGCTGCCTGCTGAGACGGAAAGTGTTCTCCTTGTGTCACAGGAGGACTGGCTGCCACCTCATCATCTGTGTCCAGGAAGTGAAGCTGTCCATATCCAGCCCCCGTCTGCAGAAACACAGGCTGTTTGAGAGATGAATACTGTGAGGCTTGAGTGTTGGAAAGAGCAGGTTTCTGATCTGGGTTATTAGGATCCCAGAGTCGTCTTACTCCTCCGCCTCGGCCTCCTCTATTTCTGCCTGCTGTTCCTCCTCTGATTCCACCAGAAAGAAGCCGTTGTCCCACCTCAGGTGAATTGGAGACGTCTGTACGGGTTGGAAGCACCAAGATCCCTCCTCTGCCACGAGGAGCTGGTGCTTCCTTGCAATTCTGTGCATCCCCACTGTGTGATGAGGTACCAGACTTTTTTTCTAAAGAGACCCTTAGGATTCCCCGACCTCCACCTTTGTTAGACTTTGGTGCCCTCCCTTCCTCTTTTTGCCTTCCTATACTTGTTTCTTCCTCCCCGACTCTTCTTCTCCGCCGTCGCCTCTTGTCTTCTTCTCTGTCGGACATCCCAGTCCTGTCCAGAGATTCTGAGGATGAATCCTTATTGCTTGTCCAGCTTTGCAAGTGTCGCCTTTTCTCCTCGTTGTCTATCCCACCTTTCTTTTTTTGGCCTGTGTCACGATGTGGCCATTTGGTGCTGTCCGTGTCCATTTGCCGCCTGGGATCATCCTGGCTAGTCACACTACTAGCTGAGCTACTGCTGTAAGTTCTGCTCCGCAAGTGTCGGACATCGGATTTTGAATAGCATTTTGAGGAAGGTGTGCTGTTGTTTACATTAGATCTGTACCGATCACCTTGTCCTGCAGTCTTGTCTAAATTGATGTCCACTTTGGCAGCTTTCTCCCCATCCCTGCAACTGCTGTCATTTATTTTTCTGTTTTCTCTGTATTTATCTTTTCTTTTGCTTTGGTGAGCTTCTTTAGTCTTCTCATTTTTTCTCCCGTCTGCATCTGGAGCCCTCTTGTCTTTCTCCTTCTCCGTTTTCCTCTGGTTGTTTTTTTCATCACGGCCTGCTTTGTCTCCTCTTTTGGATTCAAGATTCTTCTCTTTTTGTCTTTCCACTCCCTTTCTTCTGCAGCTTCCCTTGTCTTTCTTATCCATTCTTTCTTCATCTTTGGTTTCTTCAGCTTGACCTCGTCTTTCTTTATGGCTTTTCTCCCCTCTATCTTTATTTGCATGCTCCGTTTTAACTTTCTCTTTTAAGTTGAGTTTTTCAACTTTGCTTGTAATTTTATCTAATGAAGCATCAACAGGAAGTAGAGGCACTTTCACATTTTGGCGTCCTTGTTCTCTAGTGTCTTCATTGTGATTAGACAATGTTATGGTCTCCTGAACAGCTCTTATTTTATCTTTTCCGCCCTGCTTGTGTATAGATTTTTTTTCATTCCTCTCCCTTGTCTCTGTATTCAAATGTGATTCTGGCTCAGAGTTTTGCTCTTGATTTCTAGAAAGTGGCTTATCCACAGCACCACAGTCCTTTCCCAGGTTACTCCTCCGGCTCCCAGGCTGGTAAAACTCTCGGTCAGGTTTGCGGGATTTCTTTGCAGGTTTAATAGCTCCATTTTCTTGATGTTCTCTGTCGTTTTCACCAAGCACTTTCTTATCATGTGCATTTGTTTTAGTGCGGACATAACTGCCATCACCCCTCTTTTGGTCTTCTTCCTTTTTTTTCATAACTGACCCACTGTCTGTGCATTCCTGTCTTTCAAAAGCATTTTTAGAAGCTTTCATTTTCTCACTCTGAGATGATCCATCAGACTGTTGTACTTTAGCTTGTAGTGGATCATTTGGAGCACTCTCTCCTTCCTCGCTGTCCCGACAACGCCGTCCGTGTCCAGATGCCGATTGGTAACGCTGCAGATCAGGACGCTTTACTTCACGGTTTTTATGTTGCTTGTGAGCAAGAGGTTCCTGTTGCTCCTCTGCAAAAATGACAAGAAAATTTAATCAACACAGAAGTTTAATTTGAGTATTCATTTTCAGCATCAATTTCTTATTTTTTGGGGAGTACAATTTTTTTGTTACATATTAGGCCTGTCACGATAGCAAGTTTTGCTGGGTGATTAATTGTCTCAGAAATTATTGCTATAAATGACAATATTGTTGGAAATTTGGCAAAAATTTGCAATTACTGTACTGTATTGTCAAATTTAAGAAGGAACGTTGGTTAATTTGTTTTGCGTGCAGTAAGTTTTTTGACCACCGGATGACAGTATAAGACTGAACTGAAGGATGATAGTGAGGGAGCGAGCAGCGTGTCTCTTTAAGAAAAATGGGAGGGAGACACCTTGACGTGACATGGGCTGTCTCTCGTTCCCGTTTTTCGGCTCTCAAAATGGCGGACGCTAGGTGTAGTTTGAGCTCTTTAGCATAGCATTTGTTCCACAATGCTTTTAATAAAAAAAATCAGTAAACAAGTTTTCAGCTTCATTTTGCAAAGAAAAATAACTTTTTAGACAAAGGCACTGGTTTCAACCATGAATTTAAGAGGTCTGACAAAACAGAGGTTTTTTCCCATGGTCAGCCTGTTAGCTTAGCTTCTCAGCTTAGCTGATTTAACGATCAAAAAACGGTTTGGAAGGTTAAAACAGATTTTAAAGAGAAAAGAGAAAGGGAGGGGTCAGTGAAGAGCACCGGAGTTAAGCGATGTCTTCAGTAGAAAGAGAGAGACACGAAGAAATGATAAAGCCGATAAATGAAAATGAGGTCAATAATTTTCAATTATCATGTGTGAAGAGTGAGATAAAACAGAGAAATATTATGCTTTCTGACTATTTTATCAAATTTAAGTGTACTGTATTCATTAAAACTGACCATATACTTAGTGTCAGGCTGACTTTTTAGTGAGGCAGTTTTTGCTTTGAAGACACTGACTATGTGGAGGGGCAAGGGCCCTGCTCTTTTTCACATATAACTTTGTTTTTATTGGCAAAAGTTGCAACAGTCTAATCAAAGTAACAAATGTTATCCCTCACCCGTGCCTTGCACCGACTCACACAAAAACATGTTTGTATTAAGATGAGAGAGTGAAGTCATTATAGACACGCACGCACACGCACCATGCATACACATTCACACACCTCAAAGGTATAAAATAAGGAGGCGCTCGGATGGATTTCGAAGGTCTACCGAGGGTCTGATCAACGCCCGGTTTTGCATTGAAGAAAATATCTCCCACTGAACGAAGCGGCCTTCCTCGTTTGTATCAACGGTGAGGGATTCTGATCTTTTTATTTCAATGCCTTTTTCTGAGTGTGTGTGAAAGCTTGAGGCTTTTTCTGTTGTTCGTGGCGGGGTTTAAAATTGATGCTTAACCCTAGCAAATAACAGTATGTGTTGTTTTGAGCATTTTTATGCTTTGCAGAGTTTCATTGTATCTGTGGCAACTTTTTATTAAAGCATACTGAAGTACACAGTTCTGAGAGTGTGTTTTCATTGTACCGACCTTTTTCCCGAGTCCTGCACATTTAAAATAAAATATCATAAGACAATGTGATTAATTGATTTATTGTTTATCACAACAGGCCTATTACATATCACTGAAGGCTGATATACTCAAGAAGTATCAAAATCTGCTGTGCACACTTAATTTACAACTCTTTTTTTTTACTCCATCAAGTTTATCTGCTTGAAGTTAAATATTTATATGAATCTAATACTGTAAAACTCTTACACATGTTTCCTTAACTGTATATGCACTAAGGAAGGTAAAATGTAAAATGCAATAAGATTAACAATGGTAATAGAAATCCCTGGTGTATTATGTTAAAAGAGATGCAAGAATAGAAGGTAGAAAGTTTTCTACCAGAACTGCAAATCTGCTCATTCTGGTGTAGCTCCTCTGCACTGACAAGTGGTAACAACTCCTACAGGTAAGTCGCTTTTTAAAGTGAGTCACTTTTCAGTTATTTTAACAATAGCAAAATTTGAAGTGGAGTTCATTATGATGAACATCCTCGTCCTTGCATCGTCTGTCCATGTTTAACACCCAGCTGCCCTGAAAGGGTGCATATCTTCTGAAAGGTTACCCATTTTTTAAGCATCCTTGCCACTGATGTGTAGACTCAACACTGCTGATAGGAACCACAATAATTCACTTTATATGTAACAAAGTCATCTGTTATCACTGATAGTAAATTGTTTCTCTAAGGAATCCACGTTTTCCTGTTCCAATATTCTTGTTTAGATCAGTCCTTTTTTGTAGATTTAGGTCAGTCACCTCTTTGCAAATGGTACAAAATGTGCCAGCTCACCATTTAACAGGAGTGAGAAACATGATCATAAAAACACCCATATTGACCTCAGTCTATTAGCTTGTCACAAGTTAAAATTGAAATTTTTGTTGATACAGTAGTTGCAAGAACTCAAGTCAAAAAAGCACATTAGATGTTTCACATACCAAACTTGAATAAATAAGTAATTTTGTAGTTATGTCACTTCTAGTCCGCACAAAAACATGAATTAAAATAAGAATAACTGACTTTGGATAGCTTCAAAACATTACTAAAGAGTCTCTTTTTGAGCATGTGACACTAGTTCTCTTCACTTCTCTTGCATTTTGTTGTTGGATGTAACTGGGACCCTGTGTACATAATCTCGTTTCATCACATATACCGCATGCGGTGCAAATGACAATAAAGACTCTCTGACTCTCTGACTCTAGTAAGGCCTGACACGGTTAATTCAACCTATGGTCTTTTTTATTTTCACTTTTAAATTGTATAAATAACTTGATTTTTGTTTTATTTGTGTGTGTGTGTCTTACGCATAACTTTGCTTGGAAAAAGGACGTGTTTATTTTACAGCACGTCAGTAAAACTTGCATTGTTTAAAATATGCTCAAAAAAACCTGAAGTGACAAAACATTTGCCATTAGGAAGCCATTAAAGGTTAACTGAAAACAAGTACTGTATACAGTAGGCTACCATGATTTGATTTTAAAGTAAGTAAATCATCGACAAGTTAAAACACATGCAGAATATTTGGAAGAACAGTTTTGAGAAAATAATATTCGGGTGAAAATATGAAAACTTACATTTTTGACAATCAAAAATAAGATATTTTCATACGAACATTGTTCTTTTCTATAAGAAAGTAATGATAAACTTGGTAACGTCAAACGTTTATTTAAACCACTATGGGGCTACACGTTTAATTTTATAACTAACTAATAAGGGCACACTTTTTGAGTTTTGTGGCACTTAAATAGAACAAGGTTACATAAAACAAGTGATATGAGAAAGGAAAAACACAGAAGTTAAGTGGTGGATGGTTAAAATCAGTTTAGCTTGGTTTAAAAAGAGAAAAGGGGGTGAAACAAACTGAGCGCAAAACAGGCACAATGCTAACATTAGCTGCTTACAAACTTAGCAGCTCAGTCCGTACGTCACTTTCCGCCAACTTGTTTTGCAGTTTCACTTTAAATTTGTAACTTTTTCCAAGCGTATTCCAAACATAAGATTCAGAACCTCTCACCTTTCACACAGTTAGTAACGTTGGCTGAACACGAAGCTTCAGCTCGTAGTTCCGCAGCTGAGATTCGCACTCTGTCCAGTTCATTCGCCATCTTGGTCTCTTCACAAACACAACAACTACGGTGGCCCAACTGGACTAATTTTAATATCGAATGATGATGCTGGGTAATGTAGTACTGTTTCATTAAAAACGCTTTAATTTGATCACACAACAATCAATTTTCTATGTAAATAAAAAGTCCAAAAAATAATTAAATATTTAATTCAAATTTTAATTATATATGCACTTGAAATGACTGGTCCACTTTTTCTTGTGGCTCTATGTTTGTTTGTTTTTTTCTCTTCTGATGTGCAGTATGTAGTGAATATAAAAATATGCCTATTTTAAAAAAAATATGAATATTTTTTATAATTATGAAAAGCAAAATGAGTCAAAACATTCAATTTACTTTTAACATATCTAACAAAATTAATCATTCAAGACCGTAAGAAGCACTAGTTTAAAACACTTTAACACAATCATTACCATTAAAGCACAAGAAGTTTATAAAATATAATTTCTTTATCTGCCAGCCATATGATGTTTTATTGTACATGTCTCTTGCTCTTACTGTTCTGGGTGAATGGGTGTAGAAAAACGAGTTGTAATACATTGTTGTAATGCAAATAAAGAAATTTTGACTTTGATTTTGACTTTGATAACAACACTCATTTGATTATTTTTCCAGTTATACCTGAGGTTTGGTTTAAAATTATTTGCGCTCAATATGTTTTGTTCTTTTCGTGACCACTTTCACAATTTGAGAAATTGTGTGAACTTAAGTTGAAAGTTTAGTAGTTATGTAACTATTAAGTAGGCCATAATCTAAATGCCTAAGGAAGCACCTTTAAAGGTCAACAAATTACATAAACAGACTGAAAGAGTATGAATTCTATACAGTGGCCACTAGATGTCAGGGTTGTTTACGTGATCTAAGTTTAACTCTCCTATTTTCCATTTTGGATTGGCCCAACAACCAACTTTCTTCTTAAACTTTGAAGAGATTTTATAAATTGTTAATGCAGAGCACTATGTTCTTGTTCTATCTATTTTATCTGTCTTCCAGGCATCACTTGGAAGTGAAATGACTTGGAAGGAAGCTGTATGCGTGCATTTGTATGTATGCCCATATGAACTGGAAATGAAAGTGTTGATGAAGAATGTGTGGCTGATGTTTAAGGAAGCAGCTTCGTTTCCATAACAACCCTTAATTAAAGGTCTGGGAGATTTTATCCTTACTATAGTCTCAAATAAAGGATTCTTCCCCCAGAAATTCAAGATATGTTGCATCATCATGTCTAAATTATTCAACATAAGTGCTTGCTTCACTTGATGTATACAGTACAGTAGTATAGTGAAAATAATCCATTTGTGTTTTAAACATTTCTTTTAATAAAAATGTACATTTGCATATTTTACCACAGGCTTAGGAAGAAAATAAATATCAAGGAGCAAAACAATGCAGGTAAGCTGAAAAAAATTACAATTTATTTATTTTTACAATTTCATCATTAAAGGGATAACTCGAATATTTTCGAGTGGGGTTGATTCCTTTAATAGCCTCAGTTTGGAGAAATAGAGATTTGTTCTGACTGG